>APFE030808697.1:0-66278 GCA_000404065.3 Pinus taeda
ACTAGTCTGATCCAAATTGGATTCTCCAAGGAAGAGTTATGTGAAATCTCCCACAGTGACCTGATTATAGACTAGTTTAGTAGAGCGAACTTGTACGATGTGCCATGAGTCACTGTTTCGACCTTTGGCTTTAAAAAATATATACAAGAAACTACAATCTGTCCTATTTTTGTACCTTCTTATGAAATTTCAATCCAATGCTCAGAGAAAAAGTTATGACGGTTTTCCGCAGGTCACCTATTTGGAATGTAATTCAGGAGTCTGCAAAAAGACCAGCTTCCTTAGATCATATCTCCACAAATATAGCGCAAAAAGCTTTGAAATTTGGATCCGAGATTCAGCGCAATGTATTCTCAAATGGGTTTTTTTTCAGCTTCTGAAACATCGCAGAAAAAAAGTTATAGCTAAATTGGCACGATGATCTGTTTGGAGTAGCGAAACTTAGAATCCAAAGCTCTGATACTAAATGTTATGAAACCAGCTCAAGAAAAGATAGAAAAGATAGATCAATGCCTTAGAATTCAGCCTCTTCAAGGGGGCAACCTCCTTTACATTACATAAATGAACAATTCTTAGATGATTCAAATGACAAAACCTCCTTTCTATATATAGGAGTCTAAGAGTCACAATATACAGCCGACCTAACATATAAATTTAAAAGCCACAAAAATAACAATAGAGGGATTCTATGGGGCACAGTAATAACAATATGGGGATAATAGGGGCACAACAATATTAATAAGGGGTACAACTACAATAGTAATGGGGTAATCACTAGTATTATAGGGACCCAACAGAGGTCATGTTAGAGGCTATGAATGAAGCCACGGTGGTTTGCGTGTGCATTGCGGGATCAAACAGTATTGGAGACTGTTTATCACAAACACTGTCTTTCATAAAGATTTGGGGTAAATCTAACATATATATATATTTTTTACTTGTCAAATTTTTTAATCGCTAAGATGAATAATCAAATGATTAAAGCATACTTGAATGAGCATAACAAGCTTGATGGCTCCAATTATGCGAATTGGAAATTCAAGATGCAGACTCTGCTAGAAGTGCAGAGTGCTTGGAAAATTGCAAATGGGGATGAGCAAAAGCCATCAGCTGGATCAACATCGATTCCAGATCAGGAGAAGCAAGGAGGTAAAGCAAGGACGTTGCTGAAGATGTCAGTGAAAGACTACATCATACCACATATCAGAGAATTTAAATCAGCAAGCAAAATTTGGAGAATATTAAAGGATTTGTATGAGAATAGGAGTACAAATCATCTTCTATTCCTGAAGAGCAAGATATTATCCTTGAAGATGGAGGAGAATGAAACAATTGTTGCCTTCATAGCAAGGATCAAAGATCTGAAGAACAAATTGGCAGACATTGGTGATATAGTTACATATATAGATCTAGTAGCAATTACCATGAATGGTGTGACTGATGACTACCAAATGTTTGTCACTGGGATAAACGCTATAGAGAAAATCCCAAAGTTTGAAGAACTGGCAGGAATATTAATGCAAGAAGAAGAAAGAAGATCGACTCTGAAGCCCGAGAGTGTTGATCTTGCGTTGATGGCAAAAAATAACTTCTTCAGAGGAAAAGGAAATCCACAACAGCAAAACAGAGGAAACTCACAGAAAAGACCAAATCAGACTCAAGGTATGTATCTAAATATAAAGAAATCTGAAATTAAATGCTTTTATTGCAAAAAACTTGGTCATATAGCTAGGGAGTGTAGGAAGAACAAATATCATAAACAACAGACAAAGCAAAAAAGACATGCAGGTCATCTCGTGAATGATAATCATGAGCAGAACTTCATATTATTCATGGAAGACATTGATGAGAATGTTGATGCAGACATCTGGTATTTAGATTTGGGAGCATCAATGCATATGACGGGGAACAAGCAATGGTTCGAATATTTTAAAGAAATCAACAGCGGAGCACAAATCTACCTAGGTGATGATAGAAGTCATCAAATCAAAGGGTGTGGATTTTTTTTTGTCATTTTACCTAATGGTACTGTAAGACAAATTCATAATGTCATGTATGTGCCCGATGTGTTGAAAATAGCAGCAAGAAATGCTAAAAATAGCATCTCTATAGATAGCATTTTAGGATATATTCCAATTTTAATTTGTCCTTGAATTAAAATTCAAATTTAGTCTCACCAACTGTTTGAAAAATAATTGATTAATTCATATTGAGTTAATTAGTTGGAGAAATTAAAACATGAAGTCTTTGTGAAGTCATGCAATAGTTGTCCCTTTTATTGAGGAAGTTATCCCTCAATTAAGGAGATAAGGATGAGTTGTAATTAGTTAGCTCAGTTAACTGAGTTAAGTCCAGTTATATTAGTTCCAAATAATTGTGGAACTGATTGTCAGTTCAGTCAGTCAATGCATGCATGCATGCAACTAGTGTTCTCTAGATAATTGAATATTCTCTCATAAATAACTCATGCATGTCAGTTTAGATAAAGATCGAGTTGAGATTAAAGGCAGGGACAATGTACTATCAGTTGCAAGAATATTCCCATGAGGAAATCTCTTGCATGCAGAAGGAATTCATTCCTTGAGGATTGCGTAGTTTCTACAGATGTCAAAGCAATGTGTGAGGTGAGAATTACATAGGTTACAGCTGAAGGACCCAGGGAAAACTATGCAAGGAAATAGGAGGCTTGGAGGGTATAGGAGAAGGCATATGTGTTATCTATTCTGTGTATGAGCAGCAGTGAGGGATTGTACTGAGAGTTGGATAGCATGAGAGCTAAAGCTTTGTGTAATCCTGAGATATTTCCACTTGTATGATAATACAGATGGCAAGGATTTTAGTTGAGGGTTTCCCTAGAGTATTCTTCTATGTTTCATGTGTGATTGAATCTTCTTCTCTGTTGTATGTGTTCTGTTTGATCTTTCTCAAAATTGATTAAGCTTCCGCAAGTTTGATTGTAAAAGTAGATTAAGTATTTTTCTTTAGTAAATTGCATAATCAGTTTAATCTACAGTGAGAATTCCTACATGGTATCAGAGCAAAGGTGATCAGAGCTATGAATAGCATATTAAGAAGGGAAAAGTTTGAAGTTTGAAGTTCTTGATTACAGGTACAAAATCAATTTCTTATCACATCTCCAAGTTCACCAATGGCGCTCAATGGCTTAAGACTTGAGTATGCCCTGGATGGCAGCTCGAATTACATAGCATGGAAGGATCACATGGAAACGGTATTAGAAGACAATGGTTTGAAGGACTTCATTCATTAAGAAGTCCCCAAGCCAGCAATAGATAATGCCCAAGAATTGGTGGAATGGAAGAAATGTGTGGTGAGAGTGAGAAGGATTCTTTTGGAGGGAGTTCAAGACCATATTGTCTCAACTCTCCATGGGAAGGAGACTCCATTTTCAATGCGGAAGACATTGAAGGACCTATATCAGAACAACAGTGACCAGAGGAAACTGGTGCTAAAGGACAATCTTTCGAAATCAAGTGTGAAAAGGGCAACACGATTTATACATATCTGAACAAGCTCACCACCTGTAGAGATGAGCTTGGAAGTGTAGGAATCACGATAGTCAATGATGATATGGTGAGTCTTTCTCTCCTCGGTCTTCCTGAGAGTTGGCATACAAGACTCAATGAATGGAAGAGAGAAACTGCTAGATTAGGAATGCTTGTGGTCGGATATGATGCAGGAGGAGAGCAGGAGGAGCACCAGAGATGGTTCTTCATCTAAGCATGATGATGAAGAAAATGTAGCCTTACCAATTAAGATGAGGAAAGGTAAAGGGAAGGATTCCCATTTCAAATCGAGTTCTTCCCATGGAGGGAAGAAGATTGACAAATCTAAATTGAGATGCTTTAATTTTCATGAGGTGGACCATTATGCAACTAATTGTCCATTGAAGAAATCCAAGAAAGGATCCTCGAAAGGATTAGAAGGTGAGGCACTAGCCTCATAGTTTGAATTGGATTTTACCCTCATCACATGCATGGTTTCATTAATGGTGGGTTGTGTTTGGTACCTGGACAGTGGAGCCTCATTCCACATGACCGACGATAAGAGTTTATTTAGTACCTTGGAGGAGAAAGACCTCAAGATGCGCATAGAGATGGGCGATGATGCAAAGTATCGTGTTTCAGGTAAAGGTACGATTATGTTTCAGAGGGAGCATGGAGATCCTCTGACCCTGACTGATGTAAAGTATGTACCTGGACTAAAGAAAAACTTGGTATCGGTCGTGACGTTGGAAGACAAAGGCTATGATGTAGCCTTTAGTAAAGGAAAGGCATTCCTGAGACACATAGCCACAGGTCAGACCAAGAGGATTAGGATTCGAGTGAAGAATCTCTACAAGCTAGAGGTAGATGACTGTGCTGCATTAAGTTCCAAAGCAGAATTGGTGCAAAGCCAAGATATTGGTGAGTTATGGCATAGAAGGTTGGGCCACTTGTATCATGGGGCCTTGAAGATAATGCAACAGATTTCTATCGGACTTCCCAAAGGTAAGCCTAAGCAAGTGGACACATGCAAAGGTTGTACCTTGGGTAAGTATGTAAAATCTTCCTTTCAAGATTGAGGCAGTTGAGCAGAAGAAATCTTGGAGCGAGTTCATATAGATGTGTGTGGACCATTCTCGACAGCCTACACCACTAAACAAAGGTATTAAGTGATTTTCATTGACGTTTTTCCTCGTAAATGCTAGATCTATTTCATGCAGAAGAAGCATCAAACCTTCTCAAAGTTTTGTGAGTTCAAAGCCTTGGTTGAGAAAGAATCAGGGAAGAATATTAGGGTCTTGAGAAGAAACAATGGTGGAGAGTATGTCTCTCAAGAGTTTAAGGACTTCTATGTAGTGGAAGGAATTAAATGGGAGTTGAAGGCACCTCATAACCCAGAGCAGAATGGGGTGGCTAGGAGGAAGAACAAAACAATTGTGGGGGCATCTCAGGCGATGTTGCATTTCCAAGGCCTACCACTTCATTGTGGGTTGAGGCATGGAACATAGCGGCCTATTTGCAGAATAGAAGCCCACATCGCATACTGAGGATGAAGATGCCAAAAGAAGTATTTTCTGGGAAGAGACAAGATGTAAGTCACTTCAGGATCTTTGGCTCATCGGTTTATTGCCATGTGACCAAGGATTCCTGGAAGAAACTTGAGCCGATAGCAGAGTTGTAGATACTTGTGGGGTACACTGATACACCTCACAACTATTAGGTGTACTTGTCTACTAGTCGGAGGACAGTGCTACACAGAGATCTAAATTTTGATGAGCAGAAGGCCATGCGAGTTTCCCTTGAGAGGGAGCTCCAACTACAAGCTATGGAGGAAATTTTGGTTCCTAAGGAGGAGGAACCTTAGACTAATGTGGAGCAGCCACATGTGGAGGTTCCAATAGTTGAGACATCCACTCAAGCGAAGTCTTCCAAATATGGGCGGAAGTGCATGATAGAAGCTGACAGATTGTTGTCAGATGCGAGAGAGAATGTGGGAGAACCATCTTCTCAGTGTAGACAAAGGAGGTCACCTGATAATTACACTAGGTACATGGCCCTTGTTAGGGAATGTATTGAGACTGGGCCATCTTCCTTTGAGGAAGAAGTGCAGCAGCTAATTTGGGTTGATGCTATGGTGGAGGAGTATGACTCCATAGCTCATAACAGTGTTTGGGATGTGGTTGCAAGACTAGAGAACAAGTCAGTTGTGAGTTTCTGTTGGCTTTACAAGGTAAAGCAAGCTATTGATGGTAGTGTGGAGAAATATAAGGCAAGGTTTGTTTCCCATGGTTTCTCACAGGTCGAGGGGATCAACTATGATGAGGTTTTTGCTCCTGTATCAAGGTACTCACCTATCATATTGATGTTGACATTATCAACACATATGGGTTGAAGATCCATTAGATGGATGTGAAGACTGCATTCCTCAATGACAAGGTTGAGGAAGAGGTGTACATAGAGCACCCGGAAGGTTTTGAGACTTTTGATCGTGAGTCACATGTGTGTCGACTCAAGAGAGCTTTCTATGGGCTGAAGAAAGCACCTCATGCTTGGTATACCAAGATCAACAACTACTTCACCGGGTTGGGCTTCACAAAGAGTGAAATGGATGTGAACTTGTACCACATCATGGTGGAAGGTAAGTAGTTGATCATTGTTCTTTATGTTGATGATTTGATATTGACAGGTGATGATTAGTTGATCATGTCTTCCAAGGAGGACCTTACAAAAGAGTTCGAGATGAAAGACATGGGTCTCACGCACTACTTTCTAGGCATGGAAGTGTGACAGAACAATGAGGAAGTGTTTGTGTCTTAAGGCAAGTATACCAATGAGATACTCAAGAGATTCCACATGGAGAAGTGCAAGCACATGCAGGCTCCTCTAGTAGGTAACTGGAGGAAGGAGGATGCTACTTCAAGAGAAGTAGTAGAATCTACTGTGTATCGGTAGCTTGTGGGTTCACTGATGTACTTAGTGAACACACGACCACACTTGTGCTATGCAGTGAACCATATGAGTCAAGCTATGGTTCAACTTACCAAGTTGTTTTGGAAGGTAGCTAAGCATGTTTCGAGATACCTCAGAGACACATCCCAGTATGGATTATGGTACAGAGGGTGAGAAAGAGAGAAGCTATAGGACTTCACAGATGTAGATTATGTAGGGAGTCCACCAAATTGAAAGAGCACATCAGGAGGAATTTTCAACCTTGGTTCAGTTGTAGTTTCTTCGTACAATAGGAAACAAAGGTCAGTTGTAGTCATCTCAGTAGAGGCTGAATACATGGCTGCAAATTAGGTAGCATGTGAGGCCATTTGGATGCGGAAAATTCTAGTTGGTTTGTTTGATTAGAGGATGGATCCAACTATGATCTATTGTGATAATCAAAGTTGTATCAAACTCTCTGAGAATCCAGTATTTCATGACAGGTCCAAGCATATCGACATTCGGTATCATCGTCTCAGAGACTGTGTGGCAAGGAGGATCATGTTGTTGTAGTATATTTCGACTGAGGAGCAAGATGCTGACATTTTGACTAAGGCATTGTCAAAGTGTAAATTCGAGTTCCATAGAGACAGGATCGGGGTGACAGATAATCCCTTTCTTGTTGAGAGGGAGTGTTGAAAATAGCAACAAGAAATGCTAAAAATATCATTTCTATAGATAGCATTTCAGGATATATTCCAATTTTAATTTGTCCTTGAATTAAAATTTGAATTTAGTCTCACCAGCTATTTGAAAAATAATTAATTAATTCATCTTGATTTAATTAGTTGGATAAATTCATACATGAAGTCTTTGTGAAGTGGTGCAACAATTATCCCTTTGATTGAGGAAGTTATCCCTTAATTAAGGAGATAAGAATGAGTTGTATTTGAGTTGTAATTAGTTATCTCAGTTAACTAAGTTAAGTCTAGTTAGATTAGTTCCAAACAATTTTTGGAACTGATTGTGAGTTTAGTCAGTTAATGCATGCATGCATGCAACTAGTGTTCTCCAGATAACTGAATATTCTCTCATAAATAACTCATGCATGTCAGTTTAGAAAAAGACCCAGTTGAGATTAAAGGCAAGGACAATGTACTATTAGTTGAAAGAATATTTTCATGAGGAAATCTCTTGCATGCAAAAGGAATTCATTCCTTGAGGATTGCGCAGTTTCTACAGAGGTCAGAGCAGTGTGTGAGGTGAGAATCACACAGGTTACAGCTGGAGGACCTAGGGAAAACTATGCAAGGAAATAGGAGGCTTGGAGGGTAGAGGAGATGGCATATGTGTTGTCTATTCTGTCTATGAGTAGTAGTGAGGGATTGTACTAAGAGCTGGATAGCTTGAGAGCTAGAGCTTTGTGTAATCCTAAGATATTTCCACTTGTATGATAATACAGATAGCAGAGTTTTTAGCTGAGGCTTTCCCCAGAGTATTCTTATGTGTTTCTTGTGTGATTAAATCTTCTTCTCTGTTATAAGTGTTATGTTTGAACTTGCTCAAAATCAATTAGGCTTCCACAAGTTTTATTATAGAATTAGAATAAGTATTTTGCTTTAGTACATTGCATAATCAGTTTAATCTACAATGAGAATTTCTACACGGTGTAAAAAAGAACTTGATTTATGTATCCATTATTATAGATCAAGATCTTAAAGTTGATTTTTTTAAATCTAACTATTATATTAAAGATCTTGTTAGATGTGGAGCATGATTATTTAGAGGTCTTTGTTTCAACCGGATGTATACCCCAAGAAGTTTGTACACCCCTCCATGTGGGGGGGTGCGGGGGGGACTTGTCCCCCTTGCGGGGGTTCGAGGGGGCTGATCGCCACCAACTGGGTGGGTCCGGGGGCCAGCGGTCCCCTGGTGGTGGTTTCAGGGGTAACGCCCCCGAAGCTAAAAATAGATGTAAAATTGTCTTGTAAAAGTATAGTAATTTCTAGACAATCTGGGCCGTTCATTAGGCGAATGATCTGACGGTAGAACTTATGTTTAGTTTAGGGTTTTTCGCCCTAGAAGGCAACCCCTCTCTTTGTATGAGGTCATTGTATTGAGGCTGTGTAATAGATGTGTATTCTCTGAGCGAGAAGAAGAGAGATGAGATTGTGAGAGAAAACAGAGGATATTACAGCAGATCTGATGTAGGTTGTGTCTCTTCGTTTTGCTAGATAATAGAAAGGAAGGACTAGCTGTTCAGGGTGGACATAGCCCAAACTGGGTGAACCACGTATATCTGTGTCTCTCTAGTTTTATGCGTTTTCTGTGTTTATATGTATGCAATATTATATGTGTTCCATTGCTTTGTAATATGTAATTTTATAACAGATCTGTTAGATGGCATGAAGACTATTGGTACAAGAATTCAAATAGGGGGTCTGTACAAATTAGATGTAAGACCAACACCAGTTCGAGCCTTAAGAGCAGTGAGTTTGACTACAGAAGATCTGTGGCATCAGAGATTTGGTCATATCAACTATAATGATTTGTTGTTACTTCATAAAAAGGAAATGGTAAAAGATCTTCCTATGTTAAAATAGGTGCATAATGATTGTGATTCATGTACATTAGGAAAGATGCATAGAGAGGAATTCCCTATTTGAGTAGAGAAGAAATAGAGGGACATACTTGAATTAGTGCACATAGATCTTTGTGGACCCATGTAAACAAATTCATTAGGAGGTGCACTATATTTTTTACTATTTATTGATGACTACACAAAGTTTTCTTGCGGTATATTTTTTGAGTAAGAAAAGTCACACATTTGAATACCTTAAGCAGTTCATAAACATGATTGAAAAGAAAATAGAGAAGAATATAAAAATTAGCCGCTCTGATCAAGGGGGAGAATACATGAAGGATGAGCTTATCAAGTATTGTAAAGACCATGGGATATTACAGCAATTCAGAGTAACCCATACTCAGCAAAATGAAGTAACGGAAAGAAAGAACATAACATTGGTGGAATGTGCTAGGAGCCTGTTGAAAGGTAAGGATCTTTCGAATGGTTTTTTAGCTAAAGCATTGAATACTGTAGTTTATTTGAAAAATAGGAGTCCTACAAAGAGTCTTGAGTTTAAAACTCCTTATGAAGCATTATATGGATTTAAGCTTGCAGCAAAAAATTTAAGAGTGTTTGGGTATAAATCATTTTCCCATATTCCAAAGGAAGATAGAAGAAAACTATATTCAAATTCCATCATATGTAACTTTATAGGGTGTTGTTGACAATCTAAAGCTTATAGATTATTTAATCCCTCTACTCATACAATTTTAATTAGTAGAGATGTCATATCACATGAGTAGGATCATGAAGAATCTGATAAGTGCAATGAGGAATGGGATGTTCCATTCTTGGTGGAAGAAGGAAGTGATGAATCAGGTGACAGAAATGAGTAGCAGCAACAGGAAGGAAAAGAAGATGATGTAGCTATCAAGCCAAGTCCATAAAATGATGAGAAGATAAGGTTTGAAGCTACCCCACCACTCTAGAGATCAAGTAGGAAAGCTCAGTTTCCAGCAAGATATAGGGAAAATGCTTATATAACTAGTATGATGAATGTTGTTGAATCTTCTAGTTATAAGGAAGCAAATGAATGTAGTGGATGGAAAACAACTATGGAACATGAATATGAATCTATAATCAAGAACAACACTTGGGAGCTGGTTGAACTTCCTAAAGGGAAACAAACCATAGGTTGCAAATGGTTGTATAAACCAAATATTAATGCAGATGGAACCATAGATAAATTAAAAGCTAGATTAGTAGAAAAGGGGTAGTCACAAAAGCAAGGCATTGACTATGAAGAAACCTTTTCCCCCGTAGCTAAACTAAACACCATCAGAATGTTGATTGCTTTAGCTACTAAGAGACATTGGATGATTCACCAACTAGATGTAAAGTCTGCATTTTTAAATGGAGAATTGAAAGAGGAGGTTAATTTAGAGCAACCCGAGGGGTTTGTCTAGAAAGGGAAAGAACATTTAGTCTATAGATTAAAGAAATCTCTTTATGGACTAAAGCAAGCACCCACGTCCTGTTATGAAAGGATTGATTCATTTTTTCTACAACTTGACTACAACAGAAGTAAAAATGACCCTAATCTATATAACATGAAAGATGAACAGTGTTGATTTCTTTGTATGTAGATGATTTAATTATTACAGGTGATGCTATTGCTGTAATCAAAGAAATCAAGCAAAAAATGTCATAGGTGTTCAAAATGAAAGACCTTGGTGAATTAAGATACTGTTTGGGTCTTGAGATCTAGAGAGATTCAAGACAAAATTTTCTGTCCCAGGGTAAGTATATCAAAGGTCTATTGGAAATATTCATAATGGATCAGTGTAAGGCTGCAACAGTACCATTACAGTAGAACATTAAACTTCAGAGTGAGGATGGCTCTAAAGAGGTAGATGTGACACTTTATACACAGTTGGTTGGGAGCTTAATCTACCTGACCACTACTAGACCAGATTTGGCTTATGCAGTCAGTGTACTAAGTCAATACATGTCTAGGCCACTTGAGAGTCATTGGAATGTGGCGAAATGTGTTTTGAGGCATCTACAAGGTACTATGGACTATGGTATTATTTATATTGATTCCTCTGATGTTAGATTGACAAGATTTATAGATTCCGACTAGGCTAGAAATGTAGACGACCACAGCTCCATAATAGGATATGCATTCAACATTGGATTCAGGGTGATTACATGGAGCAACAAGAAACAAAAAACAATTTCCTTGTCTTCAGCGGAAGCAGAGTATCAAGCCAAGTGTACAACGACATGTGAGGCAGTTTGGTTGCAAATACTTCTCCAAGATATTGGAGAAGAATAGAAAGATGCAACAAAAATCATATGTGACAATCACAGTTCAATCAAACTTGATAATAATCCAATGTTTCACAAGAACACTAAATACATTGATACACAATTTCACTTTGTTAGGGAGAAAGTGAAATCAAAAGAAATCCATCTTGTATATTATAATACATGTGATAATGTTGCAAACATTTTCACTAAGCCTCTTGGCAAAATTAAGTTTGAAATTTTTAGGGAAATGTTAGGCATATTTGTGAAACCCTTCTCCATTAAGGGGGACTGTTAGAGATAATGGAGAATATCCTAGAATAGTGAATTGGTTTACGGTACCTCAAGATAGGAATTAGTTTGTATTTCTTAGGGTATGGTCCTAAATTCCATAAAACCATGATTTTTATATAATGTGTGATGTACATTGAGTTTGTAGAGAATTCTGCAGAGCCAGATTCTCCTAGTTCAGACTCTCTTTCATAGAGCTGACTAGTGGGTGTTTTTTATTAATTCAAACATCAAATTTTAACAACACTCATTTCCATTAGATGGGATTCGTAACTATTAGTTTGTTAAAACAAATATTTAACATCGGTCCATTGTTAGGATTTGGCAACAACAATTTGTTAAATTAAGAACTTGGAGCTCGAGTGTGGAATTTTTGCAATAGGCATAGTTTCGATGTCTATTCTAAATCGAAAAATGATGAATCGTGATCCGATCATAAACCTAGATTTCTACTTTTGTCTGCTACTTGAGGGTGAAAGAAAATCATGTCATTAACCTGACAAAAGAAAAGTGATCAAACCAAATTTAGAAAAATATGTGGTAAGGGTTGACACTAAGAGACTATAGTAATCCAATAATGGCTTTAACATTAGTTCAGTGGCAAATTACATTAATTCACCTAACTCTTTGAATTGGTATTTTATAAAACATTTTGCTTAAACCTATGAGGTACATACAATGGTTCTTTTAACTACCAGAAATGTTTTTCATGTTATATGGCCTCTTTTGGAGGCACAACTCTATATTCTTCACTGATTTCTCAAGGTTATAGGGCTCATGTCAATCTTATTTTTCCAAACTAGAAGTAATGCTAGCATTACTTCATTAACATAAAATGTTTGCTTTATATTATAATATAAGGTGGTTGTGATGTTACTACATATGGCTACATCAGCATGTACTTTGGCACCGACTCACCACCTCTTCCCACTCGTCACTGCACTACCCATGTCATTTTATTTGCATGAGACTAACCATACTTATCTATTGTGTGCAAGTCATTGTTTGCATTGGAACCGGATCTGGCATGGAAACACTCCTACACAATGTTTTTGTTTACTTTCTTTTGGCTGGAATAGTAAGAATGCACTTAAAATTCTCGAGGAAATATTCTCTCTTTTGGGTGGAAGAGTCAAAATTGTTTCAATGTTTCTTGGTGGCCACAACTTAAGAGTCGAGTCTCGAGGAATGATAGTTTAGCAACAACAACAACAATTTCTTATGCTTTTATTGTTTGGCTGGTGAATTAGCATGATAGAAAAAATTATATAAATTTGTCAATTCTTCTTTGGTTATGTTGGTAGTTGTATTTGGTCAATGTTTTTATAACATTTTATTTTCAGGAACTTTCTTATAGTGAGCTAAGTTTGCAGCAGTATCTCTATCGATCTCTATTTGAGGAGCCAACTTTCTCAATAGCATTGGTTTTTGTAAGGTAAAGTACATCAATATTTTGTGTGGGCACACAAAGCCAATCAATATTCCTTAGAGAGATGCAAGTGGATCTAAGCTATGGTGGAAGTGTTCTAAATAACTTCCTATATTGGGCATCATTAGGTTTATTTAGCACAAATCAGTAACAATGACTTTATGTCGCTTCCATCTTTGCAGCTTCAAACAACCAGCTAGCTCGATATGTATTTGTTCTATATCCTCGCCTTACTTTACTCATAAATGCTTTCAATAGAGACATAATAAAACCCAAGATATAAACCTATTAGTCGTATCGAATTCAGACCTATTGGAAAACACTTGATTAGATTCTCACTATGGAGGGTGGAATAGAAGACCAAGAATACCTTTTGAAACCTAAGACCTAGCTGTTAGCTTTTATTGAAAGCATTATTTGTATGCATTGTTACTTACTAGAATTCCATATACAAGTTGCTAGGTCAATTTTGTATCCAAGTAATTCTAGCTATTGCCACTACTATGAATCTCCACTGTTATGAGTTTGAGGACTCGGGCTGATAAAATCATAGGGATATCCTATGAATTCATTATATAACTTGAACGAATATTAATAGCATAGGAGGTGAAGGGTGAATGTTGGTAAAACGGTTCTACAACTCGCCTCTTCTTCTATCCCTAGTTACTGAAATCATAACAAAAGTATGTGAAATACCGGATATGATATAGAAAATATAGCATTACCAACCTTTCTTGGTTTAATGGTTGCATTCAATAGTCACTACATTGGCTAAAATCTTCCCCGCTGGTTCAACACTCTATATGGCACTATATGGCCGGTCTTACGACCTAGTCTTCCAAAATCAAGCCTGTGTATCTCATATGTACTGGAATATTTCCTTTGCAATTACTTGTCTTTCTATGCACTTGTCTTGATTTGGCTTCTTGTGCCTAAAGGTGCTACTTTCCTAGCTCTGAACACTAACGCGTGAGCTATCCAAGTGATAGGTCGAGCTAGTCTCCCGTCGAGTTTGAAACAATAGTATATGCAGAAAGAAGGAAAAATCTACCCCCAATCTATCATAAAGATCCACACACCATCTTTAAGTAAGTAATAAGTCAATGTAGAGCACTAGCACCAGTTCATCCTGCTCATTTCAACTTGCTCATATTCTCAATTTATTTTTAGATTGCAACCAATCTTCTACTTACTGTACCAGTTGTAGATGCTCTAGGTCCAGGAACTTGGCTTTAGATCCAATCTAATTTTAATCCCTAGCTTTCCTCTTTTCTAATCACAGACATGATCCTCCATACAAAGCCAATGAGACCCTTTCTTTTCAAGTGCCAGAGTTAGGGTTATTTTCATACGAGTAGTAGCACCAACTATAATACATATTCATGTTGGCATCATCTCGGGAGAGGCCAGTAGTGAGCTCTGTAGTGGGATCATTTTTTCATTGTTGTACACAGACGTGAAGGACTTCATAACTCTTACCTCCACACATATACAATCAACTAGTAAGCTAAGAAGCGATAACTTTGGAATTCTAAAACTGTGATAATGATCTAGTGCGTGATTTCCAGATGTAGTTTGTGATTTCCAAACACTGCAGGTAGTGGCATGCAAGCCCAGTTTCCTATCACATATGTTTTTCATAATAATTTTATTTATTTTCTAAAATATTTGCTTTTTCCTTTTAATCGTTTTTTTCATATTTCATTTTATTCACTATTTAATTTAAAAATTGCGCAAAGTGTGTTCCTCTAACATAACAGTTAGATCTAAGTTCATTGTGCATAGATTCTTCACGATGTTGGGAACATCTTTGTCACCTCTATCTTGAAGGGTTTTCCTTCTAGTAGTTTGACAAGTTTACATGAAAATTATTGTGTCATGAAGTGAACCTACTATTTTTCAGATCTTTTAATGACAAACCCTGAACCATTCCCAATGGAGAGTTGAAATTTAATCTTTGTCATAAAAAAGCAGTTTTTATTAACCGATTTTCCACCAAAAATAGTAGCCAAGTGATGTTCCAATTGTTCAAACATATTTATTTGAATAGGAATCTCCTCAGCTCTAGAGTGCTGCCTATCTTCACATACGGTATAAAATTGCAAGAAACTTGTTTCCTTGATGCATCTTTTAGATGGGCTCGTTGATGCCAATATAATAAAATTATGATTTTTTTGAAAAATCAACATACAAACCTTTCTCAAACTTGTCTTCCTCCATTTTCATAGGAATGAAATGATCTATGAGACCTATCTCTTTCAATATTTTTCCCTTCGTTCACTTGTCCTTGCAAACCCTAATTGTCATGAAGGATAGCTTATTCAAGGAGTGAAAATTGATTTTAATACTAGGATATTGGTTTTCTGCAACATTGGGTGTAATTATATTGCACAGACAGAAAATTTTCTCTTGTGGTATCTGGACCTTGTTTACAAAGCTCAATTCCTACTTTGCAGATACAATTTTCATTACTTGAAAGAGGGAGGATTTGGATTCTTGGTTAATAATTTATCAGTATGATTGTGCTTCATTAAATCAAGTTTAAGGTCTTTAGAATTCAACAATGTGTTGGGTGATTGTTCACTTATGATAGTTGCTTTTTGATGGGGAATCTAGCATCCCATCTCGAATTGCTTCTGAAATGATTTCAACTTCCAAATGCATCACGTTAACATAATCACGCAGTAAGGATGTTGAATCATCTACTATATTTTATTTTTCCACCCATATGGTATCATTAGAAAAGAAAATCAGGCACAATGGACATTCCTTCCCTATTTTTTGATGAAACAGAGTTATTTCTTGTTTCCACTATGAAAACTAAAATTCCAGTGCTAAAGATGTCAGGTGGACTCATAACTTTAGTTGCATATTCTCCTTGTGTTTCTAGTACTAGGCTTTGGATTCTTGGTTGATAATTTATCAGTACTAGTGTGGTTCATTAAATCAAGTTTAAGGTCTTTAGAATTCAACAATGTGCTTGGTGATTGTTCACTTATGATAGTTGTTTTTTAATGGGGAATCTAGCGTCCCATCTCGAATTGCTTCTGAAATGATTTCAACTTCCAAATGGATCACATTAACATAATCATGGATTAAGGATGTTGAATCATCCACCATCTTTCCTTTTCCACCCATATGGTATCATTAGAAAAAAAAATAATCAGGCACAATGGCCATTCCTTCCCTATTTTTTGATGAAACAGAGTTATTTCTTGTTTCCACTATGAAAACTGAAAAGTCAGTGCCAAAGATGTCAGGTGGACTCATAACTTCAGTTGCATATTATCCTTGTCTTTCTAGTACTAGGCTTCGGATTCTTGGTTGATAATTTGTTAGTACTAGTGTGGTTCATTAAATCAAGTTTAAGGTCTTTAGAATTCAACAATGTGCTTGGTGATTGTTCACTTATGATATTTGTTTTTTAATGGGGAATCTAGCATCCCATCTTGAATTGCTTCTTAAATGATAACAACTTCCAAATGCATCACGTTAACATAATCACGCAGTAAAGACGTTGAATCATCTACCATATTTTCTTTTTCCACCCATATGGTATCATTAGAAAAAAATAATAATCAAGCACAATGGACATTCCTTCCCTATTTTTTGATGACACAGAGTTATTTCTTGTTTCCACAATGAAAACTGAAATGCTAGTGCCAAAGATGCCAGGTGGACTCATAACTTTAGTTGCATCTAACAATTAGAACTGCCTTTTCTTCTTTTTCTTCTTATGATAGAACACCATTTAATCTCCTACTACTATTTTAACTAGTGTTTCTTATACTCCTCCTTTCTATGAAACTAGTTGTTATGTTGGGACTATAATCTTCCCTTTTATGATTCTACCATTGTCTTTTCTCGAGGAGAAATTCCTTACTTCTATGTTTTTGATAGTTTCTCTATCATATACCTAGATCCATTAAGATTTCTACCATGCATAATGTAAACAAGTTGTTGCAAATTCTACAAGAGACTTGATGCTGCAAAAAAATGTGGCTAGTTTGACAAAAGCACTTTGTGTTGAAAATAGAAATAAGAAATGTTAAAAATAACATCTAGAAATTTCAATTTAATTTGTCCTTGAATTAAATTTTGAATTAATTTGTAATTCTATTATCATAGAAACATGTAATAGTTAACTAAGTTAAGCTGACTTAGTTAACTTAAGAATTTCGAGTTGGAAATCTATTTGGAACCATGGAAGTGTGATCCCTAAGTTAGGGGTCCATATTGATTTTATTGGAGTTGTAATTAGATAACTCAATTCAACTGAGTTATAGTCATTTAAACTAGTTCTAACTATTGGAGGAACTAGTAGAGGTCTAGTAGTGAGTTGGTTTACTAGTGCACTCTTAGTGCCACACCATCTCACTGAAGATTCACTCAATAATAATTCATGAATGTCACTTTAGAGGAAGATCCAATTTAGACTAAAGTGTGAGGTGTTGTAACATAAATGGTTTTGATAAGTTAGATATTTATAAAAGAGGGTATAAAAAAATAAAAATAGAATAAAAGAATGAAAATATAAAAATAAAAATAAAAATAAAATAATAAATAAATAAAAATGAAAAAAAATAATGAAATGAACCCATGAAAATAAAATTAAAAAATTGTACAAGTGAGCAAGCTCAAATGCCACTAGAAATAATTCATGTTTGAATCATATAGTATAATCATGATCAAACATATTTAAATTTGTGTTTTTAGATTAGGAAATAATTCAACCAAACTGTCTAATCTTGGTTGAAATTAGTAGATAGGATAGATTAGAGAGAAAGTGACCAGATCATTTAAACTTGGTCAATTGCATTATATGCATTAAAATAGGGTTAGAAGTAACCTTAGGAAATAAAAAGAGGGTCTGCTAGATCAAATGCACCCTTAGGATATATTAATTATGCTTTAGATAGATTAATCTTGGTTAAATAATGAACTAATCATGTCATTTAAACATGATTGGCAATTTGTAATAAGCATTAACAATTCATTTTTATTATAAGGTCAGGAGACGACAAAATACTTTGTCAGCTTGTGATATCACAAAGGCACCTTTCAACAGTCATGATTTTCCCCACCTAGATCAACGACACGGAAACAACTTCACACCCCCTCATCCCATTAATTTTTAAAGACAAGGGAGGGGGGGCGGTCCAAAAAGTGGTATTGATTTTTCTGGGCCACACTTAACATTGCGCTTCCTCACAACTTCGCACCTCCTCACTAAAAACCACATATCACCACTCCCTCCCCCGAGAAATCTACCTATCTGTCCTCCACTCCCACCAACGGTCACCTTGTCACCTCTCGTATTTACCTATCACTAATTATTCGCCCCACTTGACATTCATCCATTTTCTTTCCATTCCTTTGCCATCTACCTGTTATACATTTATCTGTTACAAATTTCTTGTTTCCCACTAATTCATCTAAATCTCATTCTGTAACGGTTCCAAGGTAATTGAACAAGCCTTATAAAATTTTTCATGTCTCATCCCACACGAATCTCCTGGTTGCATTGTTACTATTTTGATTGCAGGTATTGATTTCCACTCTCACAACACCTACTATTTCCAACAGCTGTCAATCCCAGAAAATTCATAGCCCACTGCAATTAACAAATATTCATCACTTATCCAAGTATGTGTTCATGCCAAATCTCTGTTATATTTTTCCTTCTCAAACTCCTTAAAAATGGCACCAAAGGGAAAGGGAAAATCCTCTAGAAGAAAATCGAAAAATGAGGTTAACCCTAAAATCTCTTCTACCCTGGACCTTGACCATATGTCATTGGCAGACTAGTATTACAAGATTTTCGATATCAAGTGCGAATTCAACCTGTTCGAATTACACCATTGGTTGAAGCAAAACTACCTAGATTAGCAAGATGAAATTAACCTTTGGGAATCCTTGTTACCCATGTTCATGTTCCCACATAAACACTATTTCCCTGATCTTGTCATGTGGTGTCAAACCAGATACAGTCCATCGCAAAGAACGATTGTGACCTAGAGTGGAGACATTCTGATCTCAATTGCACCTGAAACCATAAACCAATTGTTTATAATTCTTGAAAAGGACTCCCTCAGTCATTTTTTTGTAGTTTTTCTTATGGATTTGTATCATAAGCTCACCTTCCCTCAGAGAGACAAGATTTTTGATATTTTCCTTCTAGAAGATTTGCAGCTTCCTAAGAAAAATCCCCCTTATCTAGCTTTTGTGTTCCCAGAGAAAGCCAAATAGATCATTGCTTTAGTTTCTTTCCTTTTAGGGTATCAATAAGAAAAATGGGTGGATGAGCCTATTATAGGATTTCTATTTGTTTTCTCTAAAGAACATAAGCCAGCATTCATATTTAATTTTAGTCAATTTATGGTTGATAATATGCATGAAGAAATGATGAAGATTACTACAGAAGGCATGTTTAAATATGCATTTGTATTAGTCTGTATGTTTCTTTTTCAGTGAAAAGACAAGTTTCCAATGAATTTAAATAAAAAATATGATCAAGGTATCAACCAATCAGTGATACAATGGACTTCATTAGTGAAGAAAAACTCAACAGAGTTTAGATCTACAGACTTCATAGACAATTTTTTTTTATACAATTGCAGGGCTATTTTGTAGTCAGAGTGAACCAAGGATTAGTTAAGAGATTAAAAGGTTTTTGTACCTGAGTGAACAAACAAAAACTAGAGATTGGTATCTGTACTAGAATTATACAGAGATAAAGATATATGGATGCGAGTTGGCTCCCTATAAACTTCAAAAATATGTTCCAATGGGGATTTTCTCTCTCGAATATATAAGGCATATGATCAATATGGATGAAATTTATTTTGTCTTAGATAAAATAAAATCACAATTTAATATCAAGAACCAAGTGGGACAATTCATATGTAATACCAGAACAATAGGTAATGAGGCAGACTCAATTCTCAAGCAATTCAATTTTCAGCCCAGTTTCACCTGGTCATATGACCCATTCAGCATAATTTCTAATTTAAGGGTGGAACTCAAAACTACACCTTATAATGATACCCCCAGAACAGATATCGTGAAGTTCATGAATCAAGACCAATGGGCGGAAAATACACTACAAGAGGCAGAAGAGCATATTTTATCTACAACCACCCTCCACATTGTAGTACCTCAAGATAAACAGGGGAAAAGGCAGAGGGAAGAACATTCATCTTCAGCATGTACATAAATAAGTGTGCAATAATTAATCATTCAACAGAAAAAGAAGAGGACACATCTCAAATATGTCACCATTCATAATGAGGAAGAACAAGAAACTATTAACATGATTGGTTGACAAGTTCCCACACGGTCAGAGGAGCCCTTCCCTGATGCACCATCCTCCTCGGCCTCACAGAATCCTTCAAAAAAGTCACAGTCAATAGAATTGGGTGAACATGATGATCCCAAAATCTTCAATAAGTTTTTGGTAATTAAGCAGAAAAATGAAACACTCAAAGGCAACACCTATGCTTAGTTTTGGAAGTAGGCTTCTACCTCCCAGCGTTGGTTGTTAACAACATTTGATAGTGAGATAGGAAGGATGCAAATGGCATTCTTATAGGCTCAAGTACCATTTCCAGAAACCCCTTCAAACTATAAGAAGACTATCTTCTCATTTGATGCAAAGAAAATAAATCCCATTTATTAAATGGATATGCATAGACAGTTTGGAGAAATGATTTTGTCCACCATGACAAATACTACTATGACACTTTCAAATGTCAAATGGACATATCTCGCCAATGTTTAGACACAATTAAGATTTGAGAAAATTTCTTCATTAAGAAAGGACACTAAAATAAAAAAAAAAAAATGAAATATTTGGTGATCAAGCTAGGGTATGATCCCAACGATGTCAATGTAGTGGATTATATCCTCAAGAGAAAGAATGCAAAGCTAGCAGCACTCGGGAAAAAACTGAAACTACAGTCTACAGAAGATCCACAAACAAAAGAGATAGAAGAAAGTGAGAAGCATAAAGTAGACATGCTCAAATTGATAATTCAGTAAAATGTACAGATAAAGGAAATGGAGGAATATATAGAGAAACTACTTAAGGAAAAAAAAGAGGTTTCACAATTGACTATAGCTCCAATAACAACCATACCAATTATAGTTGTAGGGATAGCAGGGAATTTAACATCAGTACCAGATGATTTGAACAAAGTTATGAAGGACATGTCTGTTCAGAGACAAGAAAATGATACTATCTAGGAAAAAGTAAAGAAGCTAGAAGCATAAAGCATAAAAAAATATACCCTCTTGGTGGAAGAGATGAAGAAGTCTCACCAACTTGCCAAGGAGATTGATCAATTAGAAAATCACTCATTGATGGATCATGCCTTGGCACAGGCCAAGGGAAGTATTTAGCTGTATATAAATCATGCCATAACTAAGATTTGGCCATCCATTTAGATTATTTTTGAACAAAAAAAGTCAATTGGCAGGTGCAGAACAACCATTGAACAAGTCAGAACAACACTGGGACAAAAACCAGCTAAGGCTACATCCATGATCAAAGTGTTGAATTCAAAGACTAGATCAGAGTTAGAGCGGATCCATATTGTAGATAGGACAAAGACCATCATAGGAATCAAGAAGGTATTGCAGAAAAGGAATTTAATGACTCAGTTAGAGACTAAGTGTCAAAGTTTGGAAAATTTTGTCCAGAGATTTCATATAAAATTTAATTTTCTAAATCAAAGAGGATTTTCAACGTTAGTAGCACCCAATGACAGATTAATCAACTTGGAATATTTTAGTAAGAAACTTTACACTATTGCAAGAAATAAATCAAAGTTTGAAGGTATCAAAGGACATGTCAAGGTAAAGCTTTTATAGAAGCTTTGGAGTTTTATTTAACTATCAAACATGAAATCAAGCACATTTTCATCAACAAGCCAACTTTTGATAAATATAATGTAGAAGATGAAGTTTATAGAAAGCTAATAAATCTTTTTATACCCAATTATGAAAGGTGAGATTAGTTGTGTGATAACATCAAGTAAAAAAAAAAAAACTCAAACTGACAAACAATAAGACAACACATTTTGGCATTGCGTCATCAAATAATTTCATTGAAGATAGTGCGAGCAACCTAAAAATTTTAAGCATTCCTACATTTTTGTACTATTTTTCTAAACTAGTTAAATGTTTCTAGAATCCAAATATTTTTGTATAAATAAGTAGCAATTTGATGTATTAAGGGTTGAACCCTTGGATGGGTTTCCTAAAGCCGAATTGTATCAAACTGAAATTGCTTGATATTAATGAAAGGATTATGGATTTGCTTCAAACAGATTGTCACTTTGTGAATTTTTCTTATGCTTTCACTTCATTTTGTTTTTCTACATGTATTTAAGTTTTTATGAAGAAAACTGGGTAAGAGAAAAATGAATATAGTCTATATTAAATCCCCTCTGAAGTTATAATCTATTTTAGAGATTGGTTTATTGGATTGATTGCCTTTATAAGCTCCTTTACATTTATAAATTATCAATCATCTTCACAAGATTAAATAATTTTTTTTGGGTTGTAAACATTATTTACTTGCATTCTTTCTTATGATTAACTAAAAATTTAGTTTGAATATGTAGGAAATCATAGCCTCTTACATATTTTCCTTTCCACACACTTTTAAAGCAAATTACTATTCAGAGGTAAAGAATCAACCCTTTCTAAATATTTAGTATTAATAAGTTTTAAGCACCTTCCTTAATCTTCTCATAATGCTGGCCTTCCAAAGAAACTTTTAAAACAACAAAACATTTTAGATGCTCTGGTACAATTAGTTAACCTAGAATTATCACAAAGGACAACATTAGATTGACGTCATTGTTAGGGAATCAAAAATTGAATCAATTTCCCTGGGGCAATGATAGAACTTTTCCTTTAAGATGAATAAAGGATTAGTAGATTAAAATATTTCACCTGGAAACTTCACAGACCCAAAATGGCTCCTTCAAGACACACCGGATCACATCCTAATTCTGAAATTGTTTCTCCATTATCAAATCTAGAGAGACTGGTAAGAGAAGCCTCTTTAAGAAGAAGACTTGAATCTTATTCCTCTCTTTCTTTACCACTATAACTTGAGGATATTTCAGCCTCTGATCCCTTTAGGATTGTTTCATTTCTTTTATATTTGGTCGACTTAGCACCTAGGGTATTAAAACTTCTATCAAATGAATTAATATACAGTCAATTATTTTAGTCCATTCAATGGAATCATATCGAATTCTTGAAGTGCCTTCAAAATCACCTAAGTTAGAAGAATAATTGGATGTACATTTACCGGAGTCAAAACCAATTGATTTTATCTCTCCAACTATTTATACTTTTCCATCTACTTCTGCCCAACCTAAGGATACTTTTTCTGTATACTCAAATCCTTTGTTAGAAACCAAAGAAGAAGTTGAAATAGAGGTTCGAATTTAGTCATTCAAATGCCTTTAAAAACTTCAATAAATCATCCACCCTCATTTTATCCTTCACATTCTTTTACACCTCCATATTCACCCACAACTTCATCATCCTCCAACACATCTTCTATTGATTTATCTTCATCTTCAAGTATGGTTTCTTTTCAAGCTATTGTTCAAGCCAGGTATGCTTCTTGATATCTTCCTAATATACTCAATAATTTTCCCGATGGGTATTCAAAACAATTACCTAGGTTTAATAGAGAAATTGGTTTGTCTGTCTAAGACCATTTAACTGTCTTCTTGGACTTTCTTGATAACATGAATATTGAACGTGAAAATGTGTATATGAGATTGTTTGTTCAACCACTAGAAGGGAATGCCAAAATTTGGTTTAGACAACTAAGGCCAAATTCTATCCGATCTTGAAATGAAGTAACTACCATATTTAAGAACCAATGGGGGTTTAAAAAGGATCTTATGTATTTTCTTACAAAATTTGAAGAATTGAAAAGAAACCCTGGTGAGTGAGTGGTTGATTTGATGAAGAGATTTAATAAACTTTATCATAAAATGCCACCTCACTATAAGCCACCAGTAGTAATAGCCAAAGTTAGATTTTCCAAAGAATTTGAAGATGATTTTGTAGTTATGCTTAGGGAAAGAACATCTCATACATTAGAAGACATGCAAACAAATTCCATAGAAGTTGAATCCAATAGGTCAATATCAACTAAAGTTAAAGCTAAGGCAAAAAAAGATGAAAGGAAACTAAAAGCCATGGAAGAGGGTTATTCCTCAAAAACTAAAAATGAAGATCAAAAGATATATGAAAACACTTGATTTCTTAGAAACATTTCAAATAGGATTCCAAAAATATAAGCTCATCCTAGAATAATTCAACAAACTACTACTAGACCTGAAACTCAATATAGGAGACCTCTCCAACCCCAAATCTCACAAAGAACAAATTTTGATCAACAAATTCAACCTCCATTAATGATTTATGATCAGCAATCTAAAGACATTAGCCATTTTATTACTGAGGATATCAATAATATTGATCATTCATCTGTTCAAAATGATATTGTCTCTCTTCCTCTAAATCAATCTTCTCAGCAAGTTCAAGAAAATTCACAAGTTTCAAAACATCAGGCCTTTTCTAATTTTTTAATTGTAGAATTGAATAGAAGATATGATTTAAGACCAAGGTCAAGGGCCTGGTAGACCTCCCAAAAATCCCATTGTAAATGAACCACAAATTAAATCTACTGAATCTCAAACAACAACAATCCAACCATTGAATCAATCAATTGAAACAACTTCAATTGATAAAAATATTCTAATCACTTTCAATGTTGAAAATGAATTAGAAAGAGTCAAAATACCCATTCCTTTGTTTGCACTTTCAAATAATCCAGGTTATAAAAATCAACTTTCCAAATGGATCCAAACTTCAAGTGTTGATGTTGAAGGAGATGTAATACGATTACAAGACGAAAAACCTTCAGTAGTATTTGGTCCCAGCTTAGATATGATTGATGAAAATGTACCACCCTTCTATGTAACTTTAAAAGTTCATAATTGTTTATCATACAACTTCATGCTAGATTCTGGAGCCTCCCATAATCTAATGCCAAAGGTAATTATGGATCAACTTCAATTAGAGTTCACTAGATCTTATCATGATCTATATACTTTTGATTCCAAGAAAGTACCTTGTCTTGGACTTATAAAGGATCTAGTGGTCACTTTAGCTCAAATCCATATTAAGAGTGTGGTATTAGACATTGTAGTTACTGATATTTCTCCTAAATTTGGCATGTTATTATCGAGATCATGTTGTGCCAAATTAGGATGAAGTCTTCAAATGGACATGTCTTATGCTACCATTCTTGTATATGGGGGTGAACAAATTAGGTTATACAAAGTGGTAAGATTCATTAATATTGTTTTAAAATCAGATCAAGCAAGAAACCATCGAATTTATGCAGTGGATCAAGATTTTGGATGTTTTGAATTATCATCAAATAACATACAAAACACTCAGCTTAGCATTGAAAACATTGTAGACAAACCAAAGGCTATTAAGACTAATATTTGGGAGTTATATTTCAATTGTTTTTGGTCAAAGGAAGGAGATGGCATTCTAATAGTTTCACCAGACAAAGAGAATATAACTTAATCCTATAAGATTGAAGTTGACGTTACAAATAATATAGCACAATATGAAGCCTTGCTTCTAGGCTTGGAATTAGCCCAAAGTCTTAAAGTGCAAAGTCTCAGTGTGTTCAGTGGCTCAGAACTCATTTTTAAACAAGTAAGGAATATTTGTCAAACAAAAAATCCTAGATTTAGATCTTAGAGAAATGAGGTATGGGACTCAGTGGATAATTTCTTTCAAGCATTTAACATCACTGTTATTCCAAGGAATGAGAATATTCATGCAGACTCTTTAGTTGTTTCACCTAGTTCTTTTAAAATTCCTGATTAAATGCTCGTGCAATATCAAATTCAAGTTAAATGTAAGCCTTCAATTCCTGATAATATTAAACATTGGAAAATATTTGAGGATGATGAACAATTTAAATCCTTTTTGTAAGTAATTGATGAATTTTCAGCCTTGCAAATTGAAGAAGAAGAATTGGATAATAATGAGTTGAATAAGGAAAATCAAACTTCATAATTAGACTCAAGAATTGGTGATCATAACACCATTCTATTATCTAACAATTCATTCCTAAGGGCTTGTTTCCCCTTGAAAAAAAAATTGAGAATAACGATTGTCCTAAAAATCCATTATCAAATTCACCTGAAGAAGATACAAAAGAATGTAATATTGGAACTTCAGAAGAAATAAGAAATATTAAAATCTTTGCATCTCTACCAATGGAAGTGAAAGATAAATATTTAGATCTCCTTAAATCTCAAAAAAAAAAAATTCTTGGTCCTATAATGAGATGAATACATATGATACAACACTCATTGAACATAAAATCCCTTTAAAACTAGAAGCTATACCTTTTAAGAAAAAGTTAAGGAGAATTAATCCAGTCCTGCTTAATACCATTGAGAAAGAACTTAAAAAACTACTCGATGCCAATATCATGGTTCCATTGAGGTATTATGATTGGGTAGAAAATTTAGCTCTAGTAAGAAGGAAAAATCGTGAAATTAGACTGTGTGAAATCATCTTTGAAAGATAATTGTCCATTATCCAAGATGAACCAATTTCTTCAAAAAGTTTTAGGTGCTAATAGAATTTCTCTATTAGATGGTTTTTTTGGATACAATCATATCATGGTGAGCATAGACTATAGAGAAAATAAAACATGCATAGCTCCTCGGCGTACATTTATGTATGCAAGGATGCCTTTCAAATTAACCAACGCTAGAGCTACCTTTCAAAGAGTTATGGATTTAACATTTGTGGGTAAGACAAATAAATTTGTTGTCATTTATCTTGATGGTCTAATTGTATCTTCTAATTCTGATAAAAACATTTAAAGCACTTGAGGAAAGTTTTTGATAGGTGTAGGAAGTTTTGGATATCACTCAATCCCAAAAAGTCCTTGTTTGCAATCAAAGAAGGAAAATTGCTTATCCATATTATTTCTAAGGAAGGAGTGGTCATTGATCCCAGAAGAGTTTCAGTTATCCAAGAACTTGCATTACCAAGGAATAAAAAGGAAATTTAGGATTTTCTTGGAAAGATCAACTTTTTAAGGAGATTTATACCAAATTATGTTGAAATGGTTAAGGATATCACTGATATGTTGAGGAAATATCATGAAGTCAAATGGACAATTCCAACAAGATTTTCTATTGACCAGATTAAAAAGGCTATTTCTAAAGCCCCAATACTGGCCAATCCAAACTATTCTGAACCATTTAACATTCTTTTATTTTCCTTTGAAAGAACCTTAGTTGTTGTTATTTTACTAAAGAATGAGAATGGAGATGACCAATCAATTTCCTTTTTCAGTAAAGTTATGAGAGATGTTGAACTCAAATATGATATTATTGAAAAACAAGCCTATTCCTTAGTTCAAGCCTTAAAAGGTTTTAGAGTCTATGTAATTCATTCTTCCATTATTTCCTATGTTCCCAATAGTTTTGTTAAAACTATATTAACTCAACCTGATGCCGATGGAAGAAGCGGAATATGGATTACTTAGATATTAGAATATTATATCATTATCAAAACTATTTGGTAAAAGGTCAGGGTTTGGCTAAACTCTTAGCTGAGTCAAAGAGTAAAGTTTTGGAGATAAATTATGTTTTGTAAATTTCAAAAGAGAAAAACCCACAAGAACCTTCTCAAATTTCAATAGAGAAGAACCCACAAGAACCTTCTCAAACTTCAGTAGAGAAAAATCCACAAGAACCTTTTCAAACTTCACTAGAGAAGAATCCACAAGAACCTTCATCTTCATTTCAATTAACTCCTATTTATGTTGATGAGAAATTATTTTTATCCAAATGGTACACTGATATTGTACATTTTCTTAGATATTTTGAGTTTCCATTTGAATTTACAAAGAAACAATGCAAGACACTAAAGTTGAAGACCATAAATATTGTACCATCAATGCAAATCTATATTGGAAATATCCACTCAATATCCTTTTTCTTTGCTTGACATAAAGTGAGACGGAAGTAATTATTGGTCAATTTCATGCAGGTATTTGTGGAGGACATTATACTTTGAGAGATATAGGATATAAAATTTTGAGAGCGAGATCTTATTGGCCGACATTGTTTCCACAAGTAGGAGAAAAGCTTATAAGTCGTACTCAATGCCAAATGTTTGCTAGAAAAAAACGATTAGCAACACTTCCTCTAGTTCTAGTACTAGTTCAAGTACCTTTCCTACAATGGGAATTGGATTTCATCAGAGAAATTCATCCAACATCAACCAGCCAACATAAATGGATATTAACTACCACAAATTACTTTACTAAATGGGTAGAGGCAATTCCAGTTAGAAATGCAAGTGGCGTTATACTTATTAGATTTATTGAAGAAAATATATTATCTATGTTCGGATGCCCCCAAAAAATAGGTAGAAAAAATGTTGCAAAATTTAGTAGTGTCAAAATGGTTGAATTTTGTCAGAAATATGAAATTTTGTTGCATCATTATACCCCCTACTATCCATAGGAAATGGACTGGCAGAGTCTTCAAACAAGAGCCTAGTTAAAGTCATTAAGAAAATTTTGGAAGAGAACAAAAGGAGTTGGGACATCCATCTCATATATGTAGTTTGGGAAAACAGGATATCTCCAAATAGGTCAACAGGTAAATCTCCATTTCATCTTGTTTATTGTAAAGAATCCATATTTCCTCATGGGAGCTTTAGTAGAGGAGTAATACCATAGCACGTGGGTTCATATTTGGGGATATATATTGAGGTAAAAATTGCATAATATATTGAGCATATATTAGGGGATAAAGGGTTTTTATATTGGAAGGTATAAATAAAGAGCTCAAATTTAATGAAAAAATATAAAGGAGTATAAAAAATGTTAATAAAAAAATGGATACCTACAATATCTAGTGAAACTAGGGATTTTTCAAACTAGAAGGTATATTGGGTTCTTATAGGTAGGGGATTAAATAATGTGATTTTTAGAAGTATTTTCCAATATATAATCAAATTAGGGGTGTTTTTTAGTATGCCACAAATGCAGGTGATATGTTAAAGGTTCATTGAGTGAAGCCCCTGTGTATTTCCTATGCATCTAGCTTTTCTTGTCATGATATTTTTACAA
The DNA here is from genome assembly GCA_000404065.3 of Pinus taeda. Classification (NCBI taxonomy): domain Eukaryota; kingdom Viridiplantae; phylum Streptophyta; class Pinopsida; order Pinales; family Pinaceae; genus Pinus; species Pinus taeda. Next base: position 29,253 of record APFE030808697.1, read on the forward strand.
GAATCAAATGAAGGACCTAATGACTTTTCTAGGAGAATCAATCAGATTATAGAACTAAATGAAAATAGAGATGAAGTTCATTATAAGCTTCAGAAATATTAGAACAAAATGAAAAGTCTATTTGAAAAAATGGCTAGAGAAAGAGATTTTAATAAAGGAGATTTAGTATTAAGATGGGATGCTAGAAGGGAAGATAAAGGAAAACTTGGAAAGTGTGATAATCTCTATTTTGGACCTTTAGCACCGCATAAGTTAAAAGCCAATAATACGTTTATTTTGAAAAACTTGGAAGGAAATATTCCTCATTGCTTATCAGTGGGAAATATTTGAAGCATTATATGCAATTTTGAGGCTCCTTCATTCATTCATCATTTGTACATCATTGGATTGTTTTTATTTTTAAGCAATGTATGATTGTTTTCAATAGAGAACCCATTAGTTTGAGGAGAATGCACATGGATCTACAAGTTATCTGCATCCTACAGGAGAAAGAAGACCCCAGTTGGAGCTGATGTTGTAACATAAATGGTTTCAATAAGTTAGATTTTTATAAAAGAGGGCATAGAAAAATAAAAAAGAGAATAAAAGATTGAAAATATAATTTATTTTTTTTAAATAATGAAAAGAACCCAATGAAAAGAAAAACAAGTGTACAAGTGAGCAAGCTCAAATTCCACTAAAAATAATTCCTATTTGAATCAGATAGTATAATCATGATCAAACATATTTAAATATATGTTTTTAGATTAGGAAATAATTCAACTAAACTGTCTAATCTTGGTTGAAATTAATAGATAGGATAGATTAGAGAAAAAGTGACCCAAGTATTTAAACATGGTCAATTTCATTAAATAGGGTTAGAAGTAACCTTAGGAAATAAAAAGAGGGTCTCCTAGATCAAATGTGCCCTTAGGATATATTAATCATGCTTTAGATAGAATAATCTTGGTTAAATAATGAACTAATCATGTAATTTAAACATGATTAGAAATTTGTAATAAGCATTAAGCATTGGGTTTTATTATAAGGTCAGGAGATGACAAGTTATTTTGTCGACTTGTGATATAGCAAAGGCACCTTTCAATGACCACGATTTTCACTGCCCGAATCAATGATGTGGAAACAAGTTCGCACTCCCTCATTGCATTTCCCATTAATGGAAGGAGGGGGGTCTGAAAAGAGGTATTGGTTTTTTTGGCCCCCCCGTAATGTGGAACTTTCTCACAACTTCACACCGCTCTCGATGAAAACCATATATCACCACTCCCACCCCTTCAAAATCTGCATATTGCTCCTCCGCTCCTGCCAACAGTCACCTCGTCACCTCCCGTACTTAACTAACTCTAATTACTCTACCCCACTTTTCATTCCTCCATTTTCTCACCACCTATTTCCATCGCCATCTACCCATTATACATTTTTCCATTGCAAATTTCTCGTCGTTGATTAATTCATCTAAATCTCATTTTGTAATGGTTCTAACCACAATGGTAATTGAGCAAGCCTTATAAATGTCTCCTCATCTCATCCTGTGTGACCCTGCTAGTTGTGTTGTTACTATTTTGATTATAGGTATTGATTGCAGTTGTCACAATCCCTACTATTTCCAACACCTGTCAATCCCAGTAAATTCAGAGCCCACTACCATTGATAGATATTAATCACTCATCCAGGTACCTATTCACACCAAATATATGTTATTTTTTCCTTCTCAAACTCCTTAGACTTCAAAACAAAGGGAAAGGGCCAATCCTCTAGTAGCAAATCAAACAATGAGGAGAACCATAAAATCTTTGCTACCCTACACCTCGACCATATGCCATTGGCAGACCACTATTACATGATTGTCAGTCACGAGTGTGAATTTGATGTGTTCGAAATACACGACTGGTTGAAGCAAAATTACTTAGACCAAGAAGATGAAATTAACCTTTGGGAATCCCTACTTCCCATGTTCATGTTCCCATAGACACACTATTTCCTTGATCTTGTCATGTGTTGTTAGGCCAAATGCAGTCCACTATAAATAACTATTATGTCTTAGAACGGAGACATTCTGATCTCAATTGCACCTGAAACCATAGACCAGATGTTTCTAATTCCTGAAAATGACTCCCTCGGCCATTTTTCTACAGCTTTCCTTATGGATATGTATCATAAGCTCACCTTCCCTCAAAGAGCCTATATTTTCGAGATTTTCATTCAAGAATATTGTTATCTTCCCAAGAAAAATCCCCCTTATCTAGCTTCTATGTTCCCAGAGAAAGCTAAACAAATCATTGCTTTAGTTCTTACCTTTTAGGGTATCAATCAGACAAGTGGGTGGATGAGCCTACTCTAGATTTTCTATCTATTTTCTGTAAAGAACATAAGCCAACATTCATGTTTAATTTTAGTCAATTTATGGTTGATAATATGCACAAACAAATGATGAATATTACTGCATAAGGGATGTTTAAATATGCATCTATATTAGTATATATGTTTCTTTTTCAGCAAGAAGACAAGTTTCCAATGACCTTACATAAACAAGATGATCAAGGCATCAACCAATCAATGATACATTAGACTTCATTAGTCAGGAAAAACTCAACAGAGTTTAAATTTGTAGACTTCATAGACAATTATTTTCATACAGTTGCAAAGATTCTTAGCAGTCAGAGTGAGCAAAGGATCAATTCAGAAATTAAAACAGTTTTTCACCTAAGTGAGCAGATAAAAACTCAAGACCGTTATCTATACCATCATTATATAGAGATAAGGATATATGGATATGAGTTGGCTCCCTACAAGTTTCCTAAATATGTTCCAATGAAGGTTTTCTCTCTGGAATAGATAAGGAAGATGATCAATATGGATGAAATCCATTTTGTCTTAGGTAAAACAAAATTACAATTCAAGATCGAGACCCAAGTGGGACCATTCATATGTAATACCAGAACAATAGGTAATGAGGCAGACTTAATTCTCAAGCACTTCAATTTTAAGCCCAGTTTCACCTCATCATATGACCCATTCAATATAATTTCTAATTTAATGGTGGAACTCAAAACCACAACTTATAATCATACCCCCAGAGTAGATATTGAGAAGTTCACAAAATAAGGTCAGTGGGAGAAAAATACACTACAAGAGGCCAAAGATCAGATTCTATCTACAACCACCCTCGATACTCCAGTACCTCAAGATAAATAGGGAAAAAGGCAAAGGGAAGAACGTTCATCTTCAACATGTATAGAAATAAGTGCGCAAGAATTCATCATTCAACAAAAAACGTAGAGGACACATCTCAAAGATGTCACCATTAAGAATGAGGAAGAACAAGAAACTAATGGTATGATTGGTTCACAGGTTCCCACAAGGTCAGTGGAGCTCTGGCCTAATACCACATCCTCCTCAGCCTCATGGAATCCTTTAGAAAAATCATAGTCAACAGAATTGGGTGAACATGATGATCCCAACATCTTCAGTATGTTTTTGTAAATTAAGCAGAAAAATGAAACACTCAAAGCCAAAACCTATGCTTGGTTTTGGAAGAAAATGTCTACCTTCCAGCATAGGTTGTTAACAACATTTGATAGCGGTAAAGGAACGATGCAAATGGAATTCTTATAGGCTCAAGTACCATTTCCAAAAGCCCCTTAAGACTATAAGAAGACTATCTTCTCATTTGATGCAAAGAAAATACATCTGATTGAGAAAATGGATATGCATTGACAATATGGAGAAATGATTTTCTGCATAATGACAAATATTGTTATGACACTTTAAAAGTTAGGACATCTATCACCAATGTCGAGACAGAATTCAAATTGGAGAAAATTTATTCATTAGCAAAGGACACTAAATCAAAACATTGGAAGATTTGGTGATCAAGTTGGGTTATGATCTCAACAATGTCAAAGCAGTGGAGTAGATCATCAAGAGAAAGAATGCAGAGCTAGCAACACTATTGAAACATCTAAAGTTACCTTCTACACAAGTTCAAAGTGAGAAACATAAAGGAGACATGCTCAAATTGATCATTCGTCAAAACGTACAGATAAAGGAAATGGAGGAATAGATAGAGAATTTACTTAAGGAAAAAGAAGAGGTTGCACAATTATCTAAGGTTCCAGTAACAACCTTACCAATTATAGTTGGAGGGACAACAGGGGATTCAACATCAGTACCACATCATTTAAACAAAGTTATGCAAGACCCGTCTATTAATTTTAGGTATCTTTTATGCTTAGACAAATTTATTTCAATTTTTCTAATTAGCTCAATATCATTTCGAGATTAGCAATCACATCAACATAATAGTCAATTGTGGATAGAGCATAAACATAAATCGCATAAGACAAGCCAAGACAAGACACAAGATGTGGCGCTAGCCAGGGACAAACCCCAATGCGGGGAAACCCTTGATCAATTCTTCTTATATGGTCTTCAATAGTTCAACAGAGAGAGAGAGATAGTACATATACATCAGAATTCAACATTTTGACTTTTCATAATAAGATAATACATGAGGTAGATGAACTCAGTTGAAGACATGCTGCCTCAACTGATTCTCTAAGGTGACTCCATCACCATGATGGACCTATCATTATGTTGCACCTCATCCTCATGTTGCACCTCGCTGTGTTGCACCATGTTGTACCCATCATCACTATGTTGCATCTCATCATGCTTAAATAATCATGATTTTACCCATCACTGTGCTTAATGTATATGGCAATGTATCATTACTTCAACAAGCTGCTTCAATACCTTTTTTTGTTGCACTATTCACATCATGCTCATTATTACTAATGTGTTGCACTGTACAACATCCATGTTTCCTACCATAGTCACTGAATTTATCATGCTTCTTTATGAACCTTATTTCATCTTGCTACCCATGCATCTTACTGCATTATCACTAAGTCTTACTTGCATTTCAATTCTGCAATATAGTTGTTGTGAATGTGACTGGTTAGGTCACATTAGAAGCCCCTAAATGGTCACCCAACAACCCTCCTTGGTTGCGTCCTATACTAGGAGAGATGCTCACCTGACTTGATGTTGTTCTGGGCATGAACAACCCTCATTATATCCTACATTGCCCTTCATCAGTGAGGTATGGCCTGCAACCTAACCAAGGATTATCGACCAAAGAACCACCTCAAATAGCCCTGAAACTTATCCTCCCTGTCTCGACCTTCAAGAACAGACCCTAGACCATCCATCTAGCACTTCGGTTACCCTCAATCAATAGCTCATATATCCTTCCATGAGCACTTAACACAATCCTCAAGCTACCTCGCTATGGGATCCTCTTTACTGCGTCTAAGGGTTGTCCTCCATGACTAGAAAGCATTCCATAAAAGTGTATAGGGTTAGGGAATCATGACTATGTTTATCTATTAGTAGACTGCGGCTAGGGTACATTATTACAATAGTTGTAGCTCCTCCAAAACTGGGCTATAACCCTTCCTTAAATTTGCACTAGGGCTCCAAGGTTAGGGCTACCTTGTTGCATATTTAAGCTCCCCTAAATAGTGGATAGATCTCCCTTTCAACTGCGGCCAAACCTTCACAAGACCTACGGCTAGGCTTCATTATGATAGCAACTAGGGCCTCCTTCTTTTGCTACGAATAGGGTCTCTTTCTAGGCTTGTGTTTAGGGATTCATCCTCTTAGATTTATCTTCCCACTAAAACCCAAAACAAGTGGAGAGAAATCAAGAGTGAAGTGTGTTTCCAAATGAATATCAAACCACCTCCTTTTATACTAAAAGGTTGAGCACAAGTGGGGATTATTTGGTTGTTGTTTGATCTTAATGAATTGTCCCATAACACAAATAAATTTATATCTCTATGAATACTTATTGGAATCGAATGATATTTAGATCAATCATACACCTCTTGATGAGAGGAGTCCATGAAAAATATCAGTTGTCATAAATAAGATCACCCACATGGAGTTTGGCCCTAGTTGCCAATTTTAACACTCCCTCTCAACTAGGGAGAACTCCATCTGTTGATCCATCTGCGAGACTGTACTATCTCTTCCATCATTTCCCTACACTGCATTGCTCTACTAAACCATGAAGAAGAAGAATTGGTTGAGAATTTCTCATACCATTCTCTACTGACCCGAAGTCAGTCCCATATGAAGAGAGTGTGTCATACCAGTCTTACTCATCCCAGATCAGTTCCAAAAGAGAGCGATTTATATCACTCTTACTGACCTGAAGTTAGTTTCATTGATCCTAGATCAATATCAAAAGAGAGTCTCTCAAACCACTCATACTGACCCAAAGTTAGTTTCATTGATCCCATATCAATATCATAAGGTAGTGTCTCAAACCACTCATACTAACCTGAAGTCAGTTTCATTGATCCCAGACCAATATCATCCTAGCATTGGGTGTACGATAGTAACACAATGCATCCATCAATACTACTATGGTCCCTATCCTCATTTCCTTGCTCATTGTCTAGATTAGAGGTACTTACCATGAGTCCCAGACTACATGGATAGGATGTCTCAGCAGGAGAAGGATGAACCACTCATCTTGCCTACATGTCGCAAGGGGTATCTAACGGGAAGGCTGAACCACTCACCCTGTGCACAACAAATCACTAGGGGAAGGTCAGACCACTCACCCTATGACTGTGTCTTGGCAGGAGAAGGGTGAACCACTCATCTTACCTACATAGAAAACCAGTAGAGGAAGGTTAGACCACTCACCCTATGCTTACTCATCGCTCTACGATGTACCCCCAAGCCCCTGGAGCTCCTAGAGATCAATGTCCATATCATATAGGACCCTCAGGAGAGAGTCTCTCCACGACTCCTAGTCATTCTCGGAAAGTCACAAATTTTACCTTTCCCAGGGGCTTCGATAGAATGTCGCTAACTTACACATCAATCCCAATGCGATGGAGCCTTCATGCTCATCGATGTACCATATCCCAGATATATATGCTTGGAGCGATCATAGAATATGGTATTCCTCAATAATCGAATCCCCCTCTAGTTGACATAGAAGATCACGATGGTATCCATCATGTGTACAAATAGCTCATTGAAGAGCTTCCTCAACCAGGCAGCTTCACACGAGGTCATACTTGTAGCTATGTATTTGGCCTCAATGGTGCTCAAAGCAACCGTCTTCTACTTCCTTCTCACATAGGATATCGAAGAAGAACCAACACCTAGAAGTGCTCTCGTGATCCTCCACACTTCCTACCTAGTCAGCATTCATATAATCATGCAGCTTCACATTTCCAGTAGTGTATCTCAATGCATGAGAGATTGTTCCCCGAAGATGTCCAAGAATATTCTTAGCACCAATCTAGTGTGGCTCAACCATATATGAGATCAACATGCTAACTGAGAAACATATATCTAGATGGGAGTTCACCAAGAACATCAATGCTAGAATGAGTTTATGAAACTCAGAGGCATTTCCCAAATTAGGTTTGTCATCACTACCACATAACTTCTAAAAGTTAAGCTCCATCGAGTTAGTCATGGGCTAGCAGTTTACCATTCCAAATCTGGAATCCAAATCCCTATTACTTTTGCAAATGATAGGGTCTACACCTGTCAGAAAGAGGTCATCCTTAGAAGGTGCCAATATGAGAGGTCCATCATCCACAACCTTCAAGCAAAGGTTTGGACCAGCTTCACTCCTAGTGAATCTCAGCTTCATCAAACAGCTATTAATCTGAGGTATTAGCTCTAAAACACAGAGAGCTTTCTTCAACCTACATACATGAGATTCCTAATCATGAATCTCAAATCCCATGGGTTGTTCCAAACCTGTAGACTTGCTACATGAGTGGAATGATCCCTTCGTAAGATTTTCCTTCGGTACATCTCAGACATGTACCTTCATTCTCTTCTTGAATTTATGCATCCCTGTCACCATTTGACTCACATCAAGTAGTGTCCCAATATAAGAATATGTTTAGAGAGATGTGTCAACTGACATGGTCGCCAATACTTCCTGCAACTTGATACAAATTGCCAACCCTAAATAAAATCATCCTTGAAAATTCCATTTTCAAACACGTACCTTTCCATTGATGAATGCCATCATGAAACCTTTGACTTCCATTACCGAAATGGACACTAGATTCATGTTGCGATCAAGTACATAAAGAGATTCATGTAAATGAATTGAGCTACCCTTATTCAATTGAGGGGTAACATTCCCTACATTCTTTCCAAGATAGGTGACATTGACTCCAAGTATAATCTCCATGATTATTTTCATCCCTACCAAATTAAAGAGAGCACCATTCTATCTGATGAAGTGCCTTGAAGCACTACAATCAATAAACCAGATTCCCAAAGAGCTTGGAGGAGAGGGTTAACATCATTTGAATCTTCATACATGGGTTTCCTTGCTTTCTTTGAAGAGTTAGTCATTTCCTTGATGACCTGCATTCCTTCAATCATTGAACATGTCCCTAAAATGATTGTTATCATCATCAAGTGATGTGTCCCTACCATTCAAACACTTCTTCACATAATTTCCGAACTTATTGCAAGCGAGGCATCTACCTTTCCTTCCACTCTTAGATCCGTACTTCCCATTGAAGTGATCTTTAGGTAGGCCATCAGATGCTTCCACTATACCACCCTTGGCAAATTTGAAGAGGGATGAGGGATCCATTAATCCTTTTGTCCTTTCCAACTATCTTCGATGATTGCTCTTTCACTCTTTCTTGGTCTTTGTCTTCGCCTCAACTCTGATACCATGTTAATTTCAGGTATGTTCTATGCTTAGATCAATTTATTTCAATTTTTCCAATTAGCTTAATATCATTTCCAGATTAGCACTCACATGAGCATAATAGTAAATTGCATATAGAAAATAAACATAAACCAAAGAATACAAGCCAATACAAGAGGACACAAGATGTGGCACTAGCTAGGGAAAATCCCCAATGTGGGGAAACCCTTGATCAGTTCTTCTTATATGTTCTTCACTAGCAGAGAGAGAGAGAGACAATACATATACATCATAAACCAACATTTTGACTTGTCATAATAAGAGAAGTGATCATCTCTAAGAAGATGATACATGAGGTAGCTGAACTCAGTTGAATACATGCTACTTCAACTCATTCTCCAAGGTGACTCCATCATCATGCTATAACTATCATTATGCTAAACCTCATCATCATGTTGCACCTCACTGTGTTGCACCATGCCACACCCATCATCACTATGTTGCATGTCATCATTCTTCACTAATCATGACTGTACCCATCACTATGCTCAATGTATATTGCAATGTATCATCACTTCAACATGTTGCTTCAATACCTTTTGTTGTTGCAATCTTCACATCATGCTCATCATTACCAATGTGTTGCACTGTACAGCATCCAAGTTGCCTACAATAATCATTGCATTTGTGATGCTTATTTATGCACCTTACTACATCATGTTGCCCATGCATCTTACTACACTATCACTATGTCTTACTTCAGTTTCAAGTCTGCAATATAGTTGTTGGAAGCCCCTAAATAGTCACCCAAACAACCCTCCTTTGTTGTGGCCTATACTAGGAGAGATGCTCACCTAACTTGATGTTGTTCTGGGCATGAACAAATCCCAATATATCCTATGCTTCCCTTTAACTATGAGCTAGGGCCTACAGCCTAACGACATCAATATACGTTTCCTCTCCCAAGGCTTCTCCACCCAAGAACCACCTTAAAAAACCCTAAAACTTATCCTCCCTGTCTCAGCCTTCAAGAACATACCATCGACCCTCCAACTAGCACTTTGGTTACCCTAAAACAACAACTTGTATATCCTTCCATGAGCACTTAACACAATCCCCAAACTTCCTCTTTGTGGTAGCCTCTTTGTTGCATTTAAGGGATGTCCTCCATGACTAGAAACCCTTACATAACAGCGTATAGGGTTAGGGCATCATGATTGTATTTATCTATGAGTACATTGTAGCTAGGGCATGTTATTACAACAACTATGGCTCCAAAGTTGGGCTATAACCCTTCCTTAGATCTGTGGCTAGGGCCCCAAGATTAGGGCTACCTTGTTGCGTATTGAAGCTCCCCTAAATAGTGGATAGATATCTCTTTGAACTACGACCAAACCTTCACAAGACCTATGGTTAGGCTTCGTTATGAAAGCAGCTAGGGCCTCCTTCTTTTGATACGAATCAGGTCTCCTTCTAGAACTATGTTTAGGGCTTCATACTCTTAGATTTCTCTTGCCACTAAAACCCAAAGTAAGTGGAAAGAAATCAAGAGTAAAGTGTGTGTTCAAATGAATATCAAGCCACCTCCTTTTATACTAAAATTTTGAGCACAAGTGGGGGTTATTTGGTTGCTGGCCAACCTTGACAAAATGTCATATAACACAAATAAATTCATATCTCCATGAATACTTATTAGAACTAGATGATATTTAGATCAATCCTACACCTCTCGATGAGAGGAGTACAAGAAAAATATCAGTAGTCATAAATAAGATGACCCACATGGAGTTTGGCCCTAGTTGCCAATTTTAACAATGTCTCTTCAGAGATAAGAAAATGATAAGCTCAAAAAAACTAAATAATATAGAAGCACATAACACAAAAAATGATACCCTCTTGGTGGAAGAGATGCAAAAATCTCACCAACTTGCCAAGAAGATTGATCAATTATAAAATTAGTCATTGATGGCTCACACCTTGGCCCAAGCCACGGAAAGTATTTGACTGGATATAAATCATGCCATAACTGAGATTTGGCCATCCATTTAGATTATTTTTGAACAAGAAGAGTTAATTAACAGGTGAAAAAAAACCATTGAACAAGTTAGAACAATACTTGGACAAAAGCTAGCTAAGGCTACATCCATGATCAAATTGTTGAATTCAAAGACTAGATCAGAGTTAGCATAGATCCAAATCACAGATAGGAGAGAGACCATCCCAAACATCAAGAAGGTGTTGTAGAAAACGAATTTAATGACTAAGTTGGAGACGAAGTGTGAAACTCTGGAAAATTTTCTCCAAAGATTTCATATTAAATTTAACTTTCTGAATCAAAGAGGATTACTATGGTTAGTAGCACCCAATGAAAAAATAATAAACTTGGAAGATTTCTGTAAGAAACTTTACACTATTGCAACAAACAAATCCAAGTGTTCGAGTATCAAAGGACATGTCATAGGTAAGGCGGTCATAGAGGTCACAGAAGCTTTGGAGTTTCATTTAACGATCAAACATGAAATCAAGAACATTTTCATCACCAAACAACTTTTGAGAAATATACAGAAGTAGATGAAGTTTATAGAAAGCTAATAAATCTTTCTATACCCAATGATGAAAGGTGGGATTAGTTGTGTGATACCATCAACTAAAAGTTTTTTTAATCTCTTACAGCCAGACAGTAAGACAACACATTTTGGGGTTGAGTCATCAAACAATTTCCTCGAAGAGAGTGCCAGCAACCTCAACATTTTAAGCATTCCTACATTTTTTAAATCAGTTATATGGTTCTAGAATCCAAATATTTTTGTATAAATAAGTAGCAGTTCGATGTATTAAGGGTTGAACCCTTGGATTATTTTTCTAAAGAATAATTGTATCAAACTGAAATTGCTTCATATTAATGAAAGGATTCTGGATTTGCCTCAAACAACTTGTCATTTTGTGATTTTTTCTTATCTTTTCACTTCATTTTATTGTTCTACATGTATTTACGTTTTTATGATGAAAACTGGGTAAGAGAAAATTGAATATCAGTCTATCTTAAATCCCCTCTGAAGTTATAATCTATTTGAGAGATTGGTTTATTGGATTGTTTTTCTTTATAAGCTCCTCTACATTTATAAATTGTCAATCATCTTCATAAGATTAAATATATTTTGTTGGGTTGTAAACATTGTTTACTTGCATTCTTTCTTATGATTAACTAAAATTTCAGTTTGAATATTTAAGAAATCATAGCCTCTTACATCTCTACCTTTCCACACACATTTAAATGAAATTACTATTCAGAGGTAAGGAATCGACCCTTTCTAAATATTTAGTATTAATAAAGTTTAAGCACCTGCCTTAATCTGCTCGTAACATTGGTCATCCAAAAAACTTTTAAAGCAACAAAACATTTTATATTCTCTTGCACAATTACTTAACCTAGAATTATCTCAGAGGACAACATCAAAGGGAGAGTGTACAGATGGTGCATGCAATTAGTTGAGGACCTAGTTTTGGATTTCACAGTTATGGAAGAAGGATTTCCTCATTAAATGGAGGTTAATTCCTCTAGGAATTGAACAAGGAAATAGAAGCTTGAAGGCTAGGAATCTGGCTAAGTATTGGCCAGAGGAAATCTTCAGGCAGAGGATAGGAAATATTGGTGCAGGTTGATCTCAAGGTTGAGCAAAGCATATTGTATTCATCCACATTCTTTGACCAAAAGTGCAAGGAATTAGGGCCTTGGAGAGCAGTAGAATATGATAAGTGTTGGCTTGAGCTAGCTTGTGAGAAGAGTTGATCATACTTGTGTATGAATTTTTATACTAAGAACAAACTTTGTATTTTCTTCTCAAATCCTTTGATTAATTCAATATAGATAGTCGGGGTTTGAGTAGTGGCTTTCCGTAGACAAATATTGTGTTATGTGCCATTGATTATCTTCCTCTTAGTGATTATTATTTTCATCTATATATTGCTTTCTGTTGTTGAGAGTAGAGTATATTCTTGTCTTGTGTTTTAGAACATTACATGACATGTGAAATCCATAGTAAAAATCTACATGGTATCAGAGCAGAATTTTTGGGTGGCGAGTTTGGAGAGAAGATATGAAATTTTTTGTGAAAAAAAAAAATAGTAGATCTAGATTCCTTGCAAACAATACCAAAATTCAAAAAAAAAAATGTCTGAATCGAAGTTCGGATGAGGGATATATCACTGATTTAAAATCAATGTTTTTTTTTCATAAAATTTTGTGATGGTAGGACAAATGAAACTAATTGGTGTGTGAGCCAAGAACTTGTATGCTCTTGAGGTACAAGATGCATGTAGAGCCTTGAAGAGCAAGGAAAATTTTAGAGACTTGGTGGTTGAGAGGGAACATGAATTACCTCTCAACATGCAACCTCAGAAACAAACTCAAAAATTTGTGGAGCAACCACAACTCGAGAAGCATAGAGGTTACCGAGTGGAGAGATCCACTCAAGCAGAGAAGAAGCAACATGAAAATTAATCTCAAAAAGCTTTGAAGCAGCCATAATTGGAGAAGAAAAGAGGAGACCGAGTGGAGGCATCCACTCAAATAGAGACCTCCAGTAAGGCGATATTTCAATCCAAGTGGGCAGAGGGAGAACATGCAGTCATACCTCTAGGTGAGAGGTGGGGCAATGTGAAGTGATAGTCCCAAGAGGGAAGAAATTTGTGTAGTGTCCATTGAGAATTTTTATCTATTGGATCATACACTACTACATGAACCCACAATACACAATAGCAGCATGGATCATTGGCAGTTGATGCACTTAGAGATCAAAGTGACAAAGGAAAGCACAATTAGATACTGGAAAGCGCAGAGTTGAGTTGAAAATAGTGCAAAAAGGAAGTGTTAGCAGAAGCCCAAATTTTTTAGTCGACAGAGGCCGAGCTAGTAGAAGTAAGAGACTTTGCTGATTGATGCATCATACTGATTCAAGTTGGATGTTTTTTTCTCATTTTAAGAAGTTGTTGTAGCAACAACACTAGAGAGAAGTGTTGCATGTAGAACATTCCAAAGGTTTAGGATCATGATAGAGTTGAATTCCTTTCCTGGTGGGAGGGAGTGTTGAAAATAGAAATAATAAATTTTAAGAACATGGGGGATTCATTGGTAGAGTAGTACCATACCACGTGGGTTCATATTGGGGGATACATATTGAGGAAAATTTGACTTAATATATTGGGGGATATATAGGGGTAACAGGTTTTTATATTGGCAAGTATAAAAAATGGAGTTCAAAGTTAATGAAAAAGTATAAAGGGGTATAAAAAATGTTAATGAAAAAATGGATACTTACAATATATAGTGAAAGTAGGGGGTTTTTTAATTGGGGAGGTGTATTGGGTTCATATTGGTAAGGGGTTAAAAAATGTGATTTTAGAGGTATTTTCCAATATGTAGTCAAATTAGGGGTATTGTTTAATATTCGATGAATGCACATGATATGTCATAGGTGCATTGAGTGAAGCCCCCATGGTTAAAAATAACATCTAGAAATTCCAATTTAGTTTTTCCTTGAATTAAAATTGCATGTCTATCAAGATGCATTGAAATTTAATGGGTGTACACAAAAAGTGATCCAAAACATCAACTGCTGGAAGATCGGGAGTTGTCAGGTGGTTGCAATTTTGCGTTGCAGGGTCAATTTGGTTTTCTACTAATCTTAGAATTGTTGGATTTGATTGGATTCATGAATTATAGAATCAGAGATGCTTCATATTGGGATTTAGATAGCTAGATAGAACATATATTGTAATTCAAGACAGTTTTAGACCAGGAGGTAAAGGGCCTTTGCCATCAAACAAGGGTTATTTTAGTGGAAGAATGGAATGTATAGCTAGTGAAATGTCCCATTACTACTTGCACAGACATCCATGGTTAGTTCCATGATCTGATAGAGCTCTTTCGCATTGGTGCCAAGAATTTCGACAACAACTATATATTCATGCGAGAATATGTTGATCATGGAAACTACTCTATTGATACCATGTCATTGTTGTTTTATTTGAAATTGTGTTGCAGGGATATAATTGCCATACTACAAGGAAAACGTGAAAGCAGGAAAATTACTTAAGTGTATGGATTTTACGATGAGTTCTTATTAAAGTATATGAATTCAATTATGTGGAAGTATTTTATAGATAAGTTTGACTAACTTCCCCTAATATCACTCATTAAAATCCAAATATTCTTCCTCTCACCCTCATTGGGCAGGCTTAATAATATAAGAGCCATGGATTGCATTCAAGAAGCACCACATGATGGGCCTATGTATCATCTACTATGGTCAAACCTAGATGATGGATGTGGGTTGAGTATTTTACTTATAGGATCTAGATATACTTTTGGTTAGGACATAGTAACCTAATTCAATGACTCATTATCCAGTGTTTTAATTGGTGTCATAGTAACAATGTTGTTACAGTTTTCAGCACACTGAATTATTCTTATAGGATTCGTAATATGGAAACTATAATGGAGATTAGTGAGACTATGGAGAAAAATTTCTTTGAATTTGAGTGAACACCTAGGAAAATTGAACCTAATATGACACGCAAGACACTTGAGTATTTTTTGTATTTTTTCTTTACATGAGTGTAAGGTTTTCATGTGTTTTGTAATGTTTTAAATGCAGGAAATGTATACTAAAATTTTAGAGCATTCATTTGTCGAAGTTTATTTTTACTTTTTGCTGGTTATTAGAAAAGGGAAAACATGTCTACCTTCTCTGTGCAATTACAGAGAAATCAAAGAAACAATAAATAGAAAAGGCCCTAACTTTTGTATAAGGAAAGTTTGTTATTGGGAGTTTAGAACTCCCACTTTCTGGTAGAAAATGGAAAATGACTACTTTCCCTTCTATTATGATAAGGATAGAACCTGTTTTTGTCCCAACATAATGTGTTTGAGATAAATTAAAGTGCAGGGAAGAGAAAAAATACAAATAGATAAAAGTTCCATTTGTAAAATTGACCACAAATATTATGTTTTACCAGGTTGGATACAATAACTAAAGCGATAGATAAATTTGCTTCTTTAGTACCCATGGACCAGGTATCCTTAACTTGAGATATTAGTTCTAATCTGATGCTTTATTGTTTGGGAAAGAGACATTATTACACAATATCATTGAAGGATATCATACCTGATTAACCTCTCTTAGCAACGGTTTCTTATCTATATTAATCAATTTTAATCTATTGCCCTAGTTCCCCAGCTATTTACTCTAGTTCTAAGCCTTCTCTCGTGTTTCTCTTTTAACCCTAGAACCACAAGTGGTGTTGCTAGCAATGGGACTGTAACCACCCTTCCCACATTTACCCAGTTTCACGACTTACATGGGTAAACATGAGCAAAGAAGCTACTATGACATGACACGATCTCCTAGGTTCCATTAAATAAGTGGGTCCGACCATGGAAGAGAAATTGACATTTCAGAACATTCTACAGGGGCTACAGGTCACTTAGAGGTTGAGTAACCACCCCAGGTTCCCAAAACCTGAGCTGGACACACTTTCCTATGACCTAGGTCCCCAATCATTCCCAAAACAAGTCCTCCATGTTGTTGGAAGCCTCCAACTATATGCACAAGTATGAATCCTTGTAGCTAAAACCCAAATTTTTCTATTAAGAGTGTGTGGTCCCAAGATTTGAACCTACATTCCATTTCAACCTCCAACCACTACCTAAAACTTCATGTAACTTCTTATAATTATAAATGACATCAAGAAAAATACATTCATATAAAACTTTATCAAAAAATTAACATAACCAGGCCTAACCATGACAAGAATTTCGTCAAACATATGGCGAACATGTAAGCTACTCATCATCAAAGCATATCTGATCATAATAGTCTTAGATCCATGTGAGAGCCACCAAGAAGGCTCTATTCCCTCTCCACATGGTTGAAACAACACTTGTTAGTCCATGCATTCAACAACCATTCATATATTCATCAAACATATCAAGACCCATAGACAATATGCATCATATAACCAACATATAACCAACAAATAATCAGCATGGAAATCATGGCACTCAACCATAATATTAACAACATAATCAATACATATGGTCATAAATCACAATAGAAAATACCTCATATTAACATACGAAAATATCAACCAAGTTGGGGACTTCCACGTACCACCCAACCATAGATTGGCCTGAACAAAATCTTTCTTTCAACTAATGACCTTCACACCGTATTCTAAGTGCAAATGTGGGATCCCATGAAATAAAACAAGAAAAACCCAACCAAGGCTTCCAAAGGAAAAACCACATCAACCCTAAACCACCGATTCCACCTCATGGTCATACATCACTAACATCGACCAAATCAGCCTCTACCCAACTTGTCCAAGGATCAAGGAACTAGTAACCTAATCCACAATCTTCTAGGGCTCGAGATCATTTTTCCAACCTGACTCCAGGACTGGTAACTCAGCCCTCCAAGGATTCCATAGCATTTGTCCAACCTAGGCTCTAGGACTAATAACTCAAGCCAAGTTGTTACAAGGATTCTAGAGAATTTTTTCCAACCCACGGCCTTAAGGAATTACATTCACCAATCAGAAAACAATTCAATGGAAAAACCCAAACCACTATGTCTATCCAAGAAATGGAAAGGCAAGGCTAAAACCACTATCAATCTAGGAAAATCTACATGCCAATGGAAGCACATAACCAATAAACCTCATGCATATACGATACATGCATACACTAGCAAGGAAATCATACATGCAACTTGATACCTGCAAACAAATCCAGTTCTAGCCATTGATCCACCTATTCCCCTGCACTTTCCCGCTTTCCTTAGCCTTCTTTCTCCAAATCCAATGTATGCCAAAGTGATCCATTAATACTCTATGTTTTCAAGAGTATGAGAGAATGAGAGAGTAGAAGAGAGCTCCCAGACTAAACTCACAAAATCCTCAACCAAACTGTTAAAATCCATGAACTGATCCTAAAAATCCTTTTTATCATTGAGGCCTCTATTTTCTTCATTTTCCTTGAATTTTCCTCACATGAAACTTTGTGACTCTTCATCTTCCTTTTATTTTATTTTCCTTCATTTCATAAATAAATGCCTATTATTGCCTCTTTTCCTTTTCCAATTCCTTTGCCAATTTACTCAGTCATAATAAACCAAAAGTGACACCCACTAAGATGTTTTTCCCAACATTCAACTTGGAATATGTATTTGGTGACCTTAGTCTTTATGATTCTTTTGCATGGAAAATCAACTAGGGGATATTATGAACCCCTCCCCCTTGGGGAAATACCATCCTCATTTTTCTTTGACACCTATGATCAGAAAACCATTGAAAGCAAAACATAATTCCCATGGATCTTTATAACACAGCTCGTTGCAGTATTTACAATGATCACTTTGCTGAAAACATGACAATCATACCATTTACTAGAGATTTATAACATAACTCGTTAAGTTATTTACAATCACAACCACATATACACTCATGAACATTTGCTTCAACCAGTAAATAATCATATTGTCTATGGATATTTATAAATCAAACTTGATACATTATTCACAATAATATACACATACATACATATGTACATTTTATCTAACTAGCAAATAATAGGATATGATGCTAGTATCTACAACAAGGGAATACATAAGCTCACACCTCCAGCCTTAAAGTAATACCATGATTTACCTCCTTCCCAGGAAGTCTAAATCCATTGCCAAAGTCAAACCTACATCTAATTTCCAACACTATGATCCTCACACTACTTGTTCTCTTAGTGAACAGTTACCGACTCACTGTTCCAAGGAATGCTCCCAATGGGCGTTTGATTCCATCTAGAAACTCTAATAACCAAAACAAATATGTTCCCCCACATTCCCTTCTCTTCTACATAGTCCCTCAGGCAATCCAATCACCCCATTCTGTTTAGTCACACACCTTCCAAGTTCCACTAACATCCCTTTCTCTACTACATAACCGCTTGGGTGACCTATCCCTTGGGAAGGTTACCTCGCATTGGAAGGTCCAAAAACCAAGGCATATCCCTGCCTCAAAACTATCATATCAGACATATCATTCTCATGGCAATTAATGGACACTATTGGGTACCATTGTCCCATAATATCCATACTCTTGAATACTTTACCATCATATTGTTGCATGTTTCAATTTATTTCATTGGTGCTACTAAACTAATTCCAACCATCCAAACCATGCATTTCCAACCACCCAAACCTAAGAATTTTCCATGCTTTCCTACACCAAACACATAATCATCATTATATTCAAAACAAATTGAAATAAATTCAAATCATATCTCATTGGTCGCTCATCAATAAGGTACACCTGCAATTTTGTTTACTTCCTATTAGAACAAGTAAAAACAACGCCTTGATCAAATCATCATGCATAAAAACATCACAACTGGTTAGCTCAAAACATAACCATCATAAATTAGGATCATAGATCACATGTAACCATCATAAATCATAATCATAGATTAGATGTAACCATCATAAATCAGTGTCATAGATCACATGCATAATTAAAACTGAAATAAAATTCTAATACTTATCCTTCAATCTGTACTTTTCTTCTACCTTTGTTCTTTATCCTTTCTATACATACAATGGCTCTGTTGCCACACCCGACAAGCACCCACTGCTTCTCTTCTCTTCAATCACGTACACATACACACAATGTACATCACATCTGTGGACCCACACATGGCGTCCAACACCACAGAATACATACATATACACCCGACATGCAACACAACACATACATTTACACATGATGTACAACACAACACATACATGTACACCCAATATACAACACAATGCCTACACCTACACCAAGTGTACAACACAATACATACATGTACACAGAGTACGACATAATGAATATACATGTTACAATACAATGACTACACAATATGCATAACACAATACCACATGTGCACACATGATCTGTATGATGTGTACACATACTCGCAATGTACATCACATATGTGCACCCATACATGGCATCCAACATCACAGAATACATAAATATACACCAGACATGCAACACACCACATACATTTACACATGGTGTACAACACAACACATAAATGTACACCCAATATACAACACAGGGCATACACCTACACCAGGTGTACAACATAATACATATACGTACATAGAGTACAACATAGCGAATATACATGTTACGATACAATGACTACACAATATGCATAACACAATACCACATGTACACACACAATGCTTATGACGTGTACACGATACTACATGTATACACCACCACCTAAAAAATGTGTATATAGAGCCACATGTACACATCACCACCTGCACAATGTGTAAACAACACCACATGTACACATTACCACCTGCACGATGTGTACATACCACCACATGTACACAACACTGGATGCACACAACACCACATGTACATAGCACCACATGAACGCAACACAACATGTACAATCATACACACCTCACCATATGTACATAGCACCACATGCACGCCATGTACACTACACCATATCTACGCAACACCACATATACATAATGTACATTGCACCATATATACGTAGCACCAAATATACAATCTGTACACTACACCATATGTACACAACATTACATATACAACATGTGCACAACACATTATGTACACAACATATACAGCATGTACACAACTCGAGTACTACACATTTGAAGACAATATTGTCTCTACCAAGCAACCTTGCAACTAGTGTCTCTCCACTTTCCATCCTTGACCTAGTATGCCACAAGACACACTTATTTCTTTCTTCTGATGTATCCATCAACATATCAATCCATATCCACATGATACTAACGTAATAGATATGTCAGGGCTACTCTGCCACTTGATTCCTCATAACCTAGGAACCTCTTCATGCCATTCACCTGCATAAGTAATATTTCCTCCACAAGCATGATCCCTAACGACCCTGTCAAACAATGACATACATACATACATATATACATATAAACATTAACATAAATCAATCATGATCTGTGATGTACTTCTCAGTGAATGACATATGTACACACATATATACATATATAGACATCAACATAATCATGATCATAATACAATTATCAGTGTTCATAAGGTCAAGGTTAAGTGAATATCCTTTATCCATGCACAACATGCAAAACATTGAGAACAAAATTTCCCAACATATCCAAGGAAATTATGCCTCAAATCCATTTTATATATACAAAAATATACAACATGTACACAACTCTAGTACTACACATTTGAAGACAGTATTGTCTCTACCAAGCAACCTTGCGACTAGTGTCTCTCCACTTTCCATGCTTGACCCAGTATGTCACAAGCCACACTGCTTTCTTTCTTCTAATGTATCCCTCAACATATCAATCCATACCCATGTGATACTAACCTAATAGATATGTCAAGGCTACTCCGCCACTTGATTCCTCATAACCTAGGAACCTCTTCATGCCATTCACCTGCATAAGTAATATTTCCTCCACAAGCATGATCCCTAACGACCCTGTTAGACAATGACATACATACATACATATATACATATAAACAATAGCATAAATCAATCATGATCTATGATGAACTTCTCAGTGAATGACATATGTACACACATATATACATATATAGACATCAACATAATCATGATCATAATACAATTATCAGTGTTCATAAGGTCAAGGTTAAGTGAATATCCTTTATCCATGCACAACATGCAAAACATTGAGAAAAAAAGTTCCCGACATATCCAAGGAATATGATGCCTCAAATCCATTAACCTTGCCTTTAGCTTTACCTTTCTCATAATTGTCTTGCCACTATCCATTTACCCCAATGGACCCAACCAATGCAACTAGTTATCATATTGTTATCTTCAGCATCTCTTTACTCATGTGCCAAGCTTCTTGTGGGTCTTACACTACATGTTGGCTTTCATTCATCTAACCCTGAGCTCTATTAACTTTATTCTTTCGCAAACCAATTCCCAAGACCCTTAAAACACAAAAGGAACGAATAAGAAACCAACAACAAGAAAACCATAAAAAAAACAATAACAATACAATACCACAAACAAATTGGCATGGTCATGCACTAAACGCCATCAAAACCACAAATCAAGTAAAAAAAAAAAATCACAAAACGTTGAAATTACAAACTATCAACAGACACCATGAATCAATCCCCATCATTCCCAATGCTTCAAAGGGAAAGTTCAACCTGAGCCTTCTTCAAGATTTCATGGTAGTGACTTTTTCCATGCAATCCCCTACAACATACCACCTTAAACACATAATTGTCCACACATAAATAAACATAACAACATATCGGTTACCTTACGTTGTTGTACCCAACATGTTGACTTGTAACTGAACACATACATATATCATCCCTCAAGGGACTCCAATTCCTTGTTGAATCCATCCATAATTGGACACCGGCAATTATGCATCTCAAATACATGTTCATGAATATAGTACATATCTACATAATATAGGACAAAATAAAGGGTAAGAATACTTCTTGTATTCACGCAAAGCACTCATTCATTTGGATTTGCGGTTTCAAAATATTGCCAAAAGGATTCTCATCCAATTAATTTTTTCTACCTTTTTCCCTCCTGCAATTAAGTCTTATTATGCGCTATCACATCACCCAACTATTAGTTATATACACAAATCAAATGTTACCTTGTCATGCTAATTCCAAACATTTTTCCCTGTAATTGTTCACACATGTCAGTCATATGTTCCAAAGATCAAGACATTGTGTGTATTAATTGAAATCACCCCTTACCAAGACTAACAACCATGTCATAATAAACATTCAACTCACATTCATCAGTCATAATACTACAAACAACACCCCCTTGCACTCAAGTGCATATCAATAGTCTCAGCACATATTTTGTTAGTACAACTATCTTAAAACAAGATTATTCTTCATGTAATATTATAGACACATACTCATATCATTCAATTAATAAAAAATTCAAATGACCTGTAAACATAGTATATTAGATAAACCAAATAGATGACATAATCAAGCTCATAACTCAATGTATCTCAAGGGAGGCTATCACATTTTCACAAGTCAGTACATATTAGTATGACAGAGTATGACAATTATATCGTCTCATACCTGAATATCATAACCATGACCATCTGCATAGGAAAATCTAGATTAGTACGATACATAATAATTTCAATAATTTAACAATAATGCTAATAACCGTCATGCATATGACCGCAATGCATACAACAACTAGTTACTACCATTTGTTACAATCCATCGTATGTGCATACAACTGCACTGATTAACTAACATCTATCATTCATGTAACCACAACATTGGTATAATGTCAAGCACATATATAACAATAGTGCTTATAACAACCATTAACCAAGAATGCCCAACATACAAATATGCATGATGATATGCTCTTACCCCGAGGTCTAGTGTTGCAACCTCACTCTGATAATTTTCTTCTCCTTCTCTATTTGAGCCAACACATCAAAATCATACATGATGACTTAGGTTGTAACATCGAAAATATACATGAAAACTATGGCCACTGCCACTCATTCACATGACTGACATGCATGGATAATAATAAAATTACGCCCATCCAATCCAAGGGTTGAACCTAGGAGCTTTGATACCAACTTGTAACCACCCCTCCTGCATTTACCTAGTTTCACTAGCCTGTGAGGGTAAACATGGGAGTAGGAGCTACTGTGACATGAACCAACCTCCTAGGTTGCATTAAATAAGTGGGGTTGACCATGGAAGGAAACCTAACATCTCATAACATTCTACAATGGCTAAAGGTCACTCAAAGGCTAAGTAACCACCCCCGTTGGTTGAAAACCTAAGATGGAGACCCTTTTCTCTGACATGGGCCCCAACTGCTCCCACAACATGCCCTTCATGCTATTGGAAGGCTACAACTGTATGCATAAGCCTGCATCCATGTGGTTGAAACCCAAATTTCTCAGTTACGAGCATGTGGTCGCGCGATCTGAGCCTACATTCTAGGTTAGTCTCTAGATCACTGACCAAAACTTCCTGTAACTACTATGAATGAAAAATGATGTTAAGACAAAGCCGTTTATACAAAACTTGATTAAATATTTGACATAATCTGGCTAAACGATGATAGGAATTTCGTCAAACATATGGCGAACTTGTAAGATACAGGTCATGAATGCATACCTAATCATAATAGTTTGAGATTCACCTGAAAATCACAAAGAAGGCCTTATGCCTTCTCCACATGGTTGCAACAACACTTGTTAGTCTATGCATTCATCAACCATCCATATATTCATCAAAGACGTGAAGATACATAGACAATATACATCATATAACCAACAAATAACCCACATATAAACCATGGCACTCACCCATAATATCACCAACATAATCAATGCATATTCTCATAGATCACAATAGAAATATCTCCTATTAATATATAAAATTGTCAACCAAGTTAGGGACTTCCACCTACCACTCGACCATAGATTGTATTGAACCAAATATTTCTTTAAGCCAATCACCGTCGCACCATATTCCAAGCGTGAATGTGGGTTCCTAGAGGCAAAACCACCTTAGCCCTCAAACAATGATTTCACCTCACATTTGGACATCACTGACACCAACTAGATCATTCTCTACCAAAGTTGTACAGGGCTCCAAGAACTAGTAACTAAACCCATAACATTCTAGGGCTTCGAAGAATTTTGTCCAACCTCGCTCTAGGGCGTGTAACTCAACCCACAAAGGGCTCTAGAGCATTTGTCCAGCCCAGGCTCCAAGACTAGTAACTCCACCCAAGTTGTTATAGGGCTTCCAAATCATTTGTTCCAACCCACAAGCATAAGGAATTACAAGAACCAATCATAAAAAAAATCCAGTGGAAAAACCCACAACACCATGGCTATCTATGAAATGGAAAGGCAAGGATAAAATTGTAAATCTAGGAAAATCTCCATGCCAATGACAACACATAACCAAGAAGCCACATCGATATACCATTTATGCCAAAACAAGCAAGGAAATCATACATGAAACTGAATACCTGTAAAGAAATCGAGTTGTAGCCATTGATCCACTTGTTCCCTTACACTTTCCTTCTCTCCTTTTCCTTGTTTCTCCAAATCCAATGTATCCCAAAGTGCTCCAAGAATACTCTAAGTGTGCAAGAGTATGAGAGAATGAGAGAATAAAAGAGAGCTCCAAAAATAAACTCACAAAAGCCCCACCCAAACTATCAAAATCCATGAACTCATCCTCATAAGCCTGTTTATCATTGAGGCCTCTATTTTCTTCATTTTCCTTCATTTTCCCTTCAATATTCCTCCGATGCAAATATATGACTCTTCACCTTCCTTTTCTCCTATTTTCCTTCATTTTCCATTCAAGTTTCCTCACATGCAAATATGTGACTCTTCACCTTCCTTTTCTCCTATTTTCTTTTATTTCATAAATCAATGCCAATTATTTCTCCTTTTCCTTTTCCAATTCATTTGCCAATTTCCTTAGCCATAATAAACCAAAAGTGACACCCACTAGGATGTTTTTCCCACTATCATCTTGCAATATGTGTCTCGTGACCTTGGTATTCATGTTTTTTCTTACATGCAAAATCAACCAGGCATTGTTACAAACCCCTCCCCTCATGGGAACATCCTCCTCTGTGTTCCTTGACACATATGATCAACAAACCTTTGAAAACAAAACATACTTCAAATGGAGATTTATAATAGAACTCGTTGCAATATTTACAATGACCATTGTTGAAAACATGACAATCAGATTGTTTATTGGAGCTTTATAACACAACTCACTATGATATTTAGAGTCACAACCACATATATGCTCACACATTTACTTCAACCAACAAATTATCATACTATCTATTGATCTTTATAAATCCAACTCATTACAGTATTCACAAAAATATACATATACATAAATATTTACATTTTCTCTAACCATAAAATAAAAGGATACGATGCCTGCATCTGAAATAAGGGAATCCGGAGGTTCACACCTCCAACCTAAAAGTAATACTAGGATTCAAATCCTTCTAGGGATGTCCAAATTCCACTACCAAAGCCAAACCTACGTCCATTTTCCAGCGCTATGATCTTCATGCTACTTGTTCTCTCAATGAAAATTTACCAGCTCATTATTCCAGGGCACACTCCCAATGTGCATATGGTTCCATTTGGAAATTATAATGACCAAAAAAATATATTCCATGACCTTTCCTTCTCTACTACATAGTTCCTTGGGAAATTCGATCACCCCCTTCTATGCATTAACACACCTTCCAAGTTCCGCTGGCATCCCCTTCTCTACTTCATAGTCCCTTGGGCGATCCATCCCTTGGCAAGGTTTCCTCACATCAGAAGGTCAACAAACCAAGGAATATCCCTGCCTCAAAACCATCATATTGGTCATAACATGCTCATGGCCATCAATGGACACTATTAGGTACTAGTGTCCCAGATTGGCTTTTTTCCTAAATGCTTTCCCATCATAATATTCCATGCTCCAATTTCATTCACTACTATTGTTAATTATTTGACAGCTAATTCCAACCACCCAAACCAAGCATTTCGAACCACCCAAACCTAGGAATTTTCCATGCTTTGTTGTACCAAGCACATAATTGTCATTAGATTCAAAATGAATTGAAATAAATCCAAATCATACCTCATTGGTGGCTCATCAATAAGGTACACCTGCAATTCTTTTTACTTCCTATCACAACAAGTAAAACTATCTCTTTGATGGAATCATCATGTATAAACATATCACATCCAGTTAGCTCGAAACACAACCATCATAAATTGGGATCATAGATCATATGTAACCATCATAAATTGTTATGATGTATGACATGTAACCATCATAATTCAGAGTCATAGATCATCTACATAATTAAAACTAAAATAAAATACTATATCCTTCAATCGATCCTTTTCTTCTACGTTCTTTGTCCTTTTCATACATACATCGACTTGGTTACCACACCTAGCAAGCATCTAATGCTTCTATTCTCTTCAACCACATACACATACACACAATTTACATCACACATGTGAACCCACACATGGCATAAAACACCACATAATACATATACCTACACCTGACATGCAACACGACAGATACGTCTACACCTGGTGTACAACAAAACACATACATCTACACCCAGTGTACAACACAACACCTACAACTACACTCGGTCTACAAAAAAATACATATACATAGGCATCGTATAACACAATGACTACACAGGTCACGATACAATGACTACACAATACACACAACACAGTACCACATGTGCACACACAACATGTACGATGTGTACACAATACTAAATGTACATAGTACCACCTGCACAATATGTATACAACACCGCATGTACACAACACCACCTGCACAATGTGTACAGAAGACCACATGTATATAATACCACCTACACGAGGTGTACATAATACCATATGTACACAACAACATCTTCACAATGTGTACACAACACCACATATACATCATGCACAATACACCATTTGTATATAGCACCACATATACAATATTTACATTACACCATATGTACACAACATTTCATATACATTATGTACACAACACCATATGTACACAACATTTCATATACAACATATACACAACACTCGTACTACACATCTCGAGACCAAACTATCTCTACCAAGAAACCTTGCATATAGTGTCTCTCCACTTTCCATGCTTTTCCCAGCATGTTGCAAATGCCACTGTTTCATTTCATTGATGTATACCTTAGCATTACCAGTCATAGCATAAAGATAGGCATAGTATAAACACATAATATCAAACCATATCCACATGATACTAACCTCATAGATCTGTCAGGGCTACTCTTCCACTTCATTCCTCGTAGCCCATGAATATCTTCATATTATTCACCTGCATAAGAAATCATTCTTGCACAAGCATGATCCCTGAGGACCTTTTTATACAACGACATACAAACATACATCTATACATATAAACATTAGCATAAAGCAATCATAATCCCTGATGACCCTGTTAGTGAATGTGTTGTGGCCAGCAACAACCCCCCTTGTTCATTTAAGTGTTGCCCAAAATACGAAATGAACGGGGACCCTTAATTAAATTTTTAAGAAAAAACAAGTTTTTCTTTCTTCAAAATAAGGTTACCATCATAAGCTTGGAAAGGTCTTTCGAATATTTTTAAAACTAAGTCTACGATAAGGTAAAAGTCTTTAAAACTGCGTTGCAAAAAAGATAGGAAATGCCTTCACTCCCCTATAATATTGGTATGCGCAAGACCCCCGTGTTAAGCATAACATCGCATCGTAATAAAGCAATGCTCATAAGGAAAAACTTCAATCTGCGATAACACCGATCGCAAGATCGCATATCGCAGAAATAAACTAGCAATATTTGGCAAACATTAAACTTCTGCGACTTGCGATGTTGCGACCTGCGATATTGCGATCGCTGCGATGATGCAATCTGCGAACTTGCGATTTGCGATGGCACGATTTGCGATGGCACGATCTTCGACGTTACGTAAGCAGATCATGAATCACTTAATCACGAATCCTTCGGGCGCACCATTCAAAGAAAAGCCACTTACCATAATCTGACCCAAGATCATGCGCTTTTAATGATAGTAAATGGATTAGTTGTCAGTTATTGAATGAAATGAAGACGTGTGCTTTTGTAAAGAATTACTTCACGTAAAGTGGCATATTTGATATATCTGTTGCATTTAAGACTCTCCCATCACATTTCTTAATCAGTCATTTCCACTTCGCTCGTGATCTGCAGGAACGAAGAGCTAAGATGATTCAAAGCCGAACGCAGGAGCAAATGGGAAAGAAACATAAAGCTCAAGGCTCTGAAGTGAAGGAAAAGACGAAGGAGATGGCGCCTTTGTATACAGACACTGCCTGCAACAGGGACGCAGGAATTTCGACATGGGAAGGCATGTATAGGCTGCTGGAGGAAGAAAATCCTAGAGTAATGAAGGTTGATACTGCCGCGGGCTCACAACACTCTTCCGATGCATCCTTAGAGGAGCTAGCATGTTCATTTCTTCACCGAATAGCAGCTAGACCCAAGATTTTACCGTATACAGATATGATCAAGTGGATACTTGACAATGCAGAGTTACACGGCAGACAATTCAAGGTTCAAGGACATGGGCTCATAGGATCATTCGCCGCACAAGACTTAAAGCTTATGTATCATCTTCCTGAACCTCAAACGACCTACAATGCACAATTTGTCAAGAAATTTGCAACAGAGCTAGACAAAGAATGGGAAACCTTCAACGAGCTGATCAGCCTTGAAGGGCAAGCCCCAAGAACACCTGTGAACAATACACAGGTAATGCAAGAAATGGTTTCGACCATAGTCAACAGTGTCACAGAAATGGAGCACAGTCATATCGCTCCACCTTCTGAGCTTCTACTTAATGTAGAATAAATTCCCCCACTGGATGTATTCTATAGTCCCCAACATAAGGCAGTTGTAAGGAGACAAAGGAAGAAAAGAAAAACTAGAAAATACACTGTCACAAGATGCCGAACACTTAGACGTCTTATGGAAAGACCCCAACAATAACCCGACAGAAAATCTTACTAAGTTGTCTCAGATCGCAGGAGCATACGCTTCTGCAACTATCAACAAGGCATCGGAAGTTCAGCAACTGTTGAAAGAACAAGAAAATCAAATACAGCTACTACAACGACAGCTACAACAAGCCAATGCTAGTGTTGAAGCATCCAAACAGCTCGAGAAGCTACAGGAAGACTTTCAGCATATGCAGATAAGCTATCAAAGAAGTTTAGATGAAAAAGGAAAGCAGTTGTAGACTCTACAAGAAATGCATAAAGATGAGCCTAAGCTTGCCGAATTTGTTTCAGAATCTATTGGATTAAATGAGCAACTTCTGTAGCAACAGGAAGAGTTGGGACGTAAGATATCACAGTGGGGTCACTATTGCGAGCTGAGCGATAAAATCACCAATCAAGTGGCAGACTTGCGAAGTGACTATGATCAGATTTACAGAAGAGTGACGGAATACTTAGCTTGGCAGGACGGAGAGGAAGGGAAAAGAGCAACTGCACCCAGAATAAACGAGAGTCATAAGGAATTGCTCTTTAACAAATGGGACGATCAAATCAGGCAGGCAGAACAAGCAGCGGAGACAGCGGCCACGCAGGCAAACATTCTTATCGACTATGTAACTGAGAATTTACACAGGGCCAACTTAATCACAGAAACTGCCCCGGGGTACCTACCAAATAAATCACGACTGGAGGCAGAATGGAAGCAGAAGGCACAGGAAAAGGGAAAAGCGATCCAGACATTGAACAGGTTAAATTGGGAGTGTTACTGGGCATACTTAGTCAAGCCACACAGTCAATAGATGACTATGAAATGCATCATAAACTCAGCCGAGAAAGTAGTGCCAGCTCTCATAGATTCTGTTTTCGCAGCCTAGCCCAGCACAGAAGTCGGCCAACCGACTCTTCTAAAGTCCATGATGAACACTTGCAGTTTTAAAGACCAAGTTCAGAAGTAGCTTATTTTTAGAAGTTTGTTTTTTCTTTTTATTAGATTAGAAAAAGGACGGTCATTTGAAAAACGTATCCTAAGATTTTGCAAAAGCACTATTATTAAAATTAAGAAGTAGTATTTTAACCCTTCTCATGCATTTAGAGAAGGGTCCAGAGATTTGTCAAAAAACTTGTCCTCGGAACATGCACTTCTGCACCCTCATAGGAGGTTTTGATGAATGGATGGATCAAGATTTATTTTTATTTGCATTTTGATGTCTGCTACTGATGTTGCACTTTTGTACTCTTAGTATATGTTAGAACAAGTAGAGATAGATCATTTTTGCTTGAAGTTTGTGAGTGGGATTAGTCATAAATGGTACTTTTATCTCTTGGCAATTTCTGCTTATATTCTTTAAGTGATTTACAGTTTTCAGTTGTTTATATGTTATTGCATGAATGTATGGGTTACCATTTGGCACTTCTGTACGGTGGAGTCATTTGTTTATGTCTGATATATGAATAACTTATTATGCGATATGTTGTTCACAACTGTTTTGCCTAACTTCTTATGCAAAGTGGTTTATCTTAAATGATTTCTATTCTTATGATAGCTGAATGATCTTTATTACCAGTTATTGTTTGAAATCTCTTTAGATTGCATAATAGAAGAAATACACCCCCGGTTAGCATAGATTAGATGTGTTGTTTCTCATTAGATTACAATAGCATAGAGTTAGTTCAAGGATCTGAATTAAATTAGCTTTAAGTACTCTTAGATCAGCATCATTCAACTCTACACACATACACACACCCTTAGATTGGGAAACTGGTCCCATTATCCCCAGTCGGACCCGCTATACCAAACGGATAAGGAGCTTCCAACCAAGGTCCTGACTGGGTGGGTATCCCCCTTGTTGTCGACCCGATTTTCGGGGCTTCAACATATTTGGCGCTAGAAGGAGGGCCTGAACATAGTGTCTGTTGGAATGATTTTCAATTGTAACATTTGAATCTGGATGGCTGCTCACAAACTTCCCATTTGGAGTTGCATCCATGTTCCTACTACTTCCAACACTCCACCTGAAGTGGTAAGACTCTTGTCTCAGGCAAAATTCAATGGTAAGAATAATTCTTCTGCTTTTAATCATGCTCTTCAGTTTATTCAAAGAGTTTCAAGTTATGATGTTCAAAGAATTAATGAAGGCATTTTATGCAGAATTTTTACTGTTACATTCATGGCGGAAGCTAGAAAATGGTGCAGAACCCTCCCAGTTGCATCAATTCACAGCTGGGACCAATTTTTCAAGACTTTCATTTTTGAATTTGATTGTTATGACTATGACAAGGTATATGATGAAATTGATTATCTACGGAAACAAGATGAATCTGTTAGGGATTTTAATATGCGATTTTGTCTTAATTGTCTAAAGTACGATCTTGAAAGTGAACTCATAGATGAAGAATCTTTTGATTATGCTGAGCATTCCCTGCCTCCTATGTCTGATCAAGCAGAAATTAGTTCAGGTTTTGTCTCATTTTCTTCTAATATGAATGAGAATTCCAATTTGAATATATAAATCAGTCATAATGAAGAAAGTCCCCAAAGCCTAGGAGTCATGCATGCTCTAATGCAAGAAGACAAAAGCGAGAATGATGCAGGAAATCCTGCCTTGGAACCAGGAGATGACTTTGATACAAGGTCAGATAATATCGTTGCAAGTGAACAAATCCAGATGCCAAGGTTAGAACAGCAAACTAATTCTCTTTCAAGAAGTATCAATACACAAAGGTATGATCTAAAGCCCGATGTCTATGATGAATCTGATGAACAAAGATTTTTCCATGATGATATTCTCAAATGCATTGTTCCAGAATCACATTTTTCTCTTTATCCTGATGTTTTTAGTGATGATAATTTTCCCCTCTCAATATTAAAGATATCTCAAAAAGCAGAGAGGATTATTCAAATGATTCATCATTAGGTTTTCAAGATAAAAAGACAACTATAGAACAACCTTTGATCATTTTCAAACAAGAACCACTTGACCTTCCTTGTCTGAAAATATATGACGAAAAAAAGAAATCTAGGGAAACATGTAAAATCATTTATGATGGTTACTTTGACAACGATGATGTTATTGATTTATCCCAAGTAACTCATCAAAACTCAGATAATGAGGGATATTCTAATTCAGAAATCATATCAGTCAATCCTCATTTCAAAGCAAAAGATCATTCGCCTGATTTTACTATCCAAGACAATATCTCGATCTATGATTCATATCATGAAGAACCCCCCATGCCTATTCACAATCATAACTTGTCTTCTGATTCACAAGATGGAATTCGAAATTGCTCGAATCCCATAACTCTGGCCAATTCTTCTGAACAATGAAATATTCCAAACCAATCCCAGTTGTGCTGTAACATTATTTGTACAGATAATCATTTCTTTCTTTCTCACTTGCACTCATTTTGTACAAAATCAGATTGCGTTTTAAATTTTCAGACTTTTGATAGATTACTATGGTATGTTGAGCACCTTATCAAAGAACATTCGAAAGACGTGCTACCATTTTGGAAAGCTAAACTGTGTCAAGGAAGTATAGAACTTCCTCTATTACAAGATCATCAATCCATAACAGAAATTCATCCTGATTTTTATGATCCAATAGGTATCCAGTTGGAAAGAAGTTTTCATGAGAAACAGATTTCAGACATAATTCCAACTAAAGTTACACATTCTTATTCCACATCCAACATTAACAGTCCAAGAAAAGTTTTGTTCTTAACGCTGATGTTTGAAAGCTACATAGGTGTAGGAATAAAAATGAAAATATGGCTCCATTGGAAATATCATTTCACCTAGTTAGATTTTTGTATATAGTTAGAATAGGAGTAGGAGTAATTTAGCCAGGTTATTAGGTTTACTTTAAATAGCTGGCAGGCAAAATAAGAGAAGAGATTGTTCCTATTCTGTACATAGCCCTAGGGAATATCTACCTCTCATTTCGTTAAATATTTTTCTCCATAATAAAATTTGCTTTGGTTAACAACATTTGACATTTACTAAAGATACCTTTTCTCTATCAAGATTTTGAACTTCTGCTTCTATAAATAGCAAATCTTTTGGAAACTTGATCTTTATTATCGATAGAACTTTAACCCAGATATGATACTAGTTTCAACTCCAAGAAATTTGAAGATAGCAATCTTAGTGAAGGAATTTTTTTACGTCAGTACAATGAAAGGCATCAATAACAAAATAAAGATTCCCTGTAGAAACAGCCATTTCCAAAAAAGCTCTATTATTGTCGTCTAGAACTTTCTTAAGGAAAAAATTGACTTCCTCCCTGCTAAAGAAAATCGCAGCATTCAGAGAAACAATCCGAGAAAACACTATATCTCAAAGAATAAGAGGTCTCATCACGAGCAGGCTTATCATGATCACAGATATTATAAATTGTTGACTTTGCCAATACTCTCCACCAAAACAAGGCAACGACTCAAGATTGTTGTAATCAAAAGACAAGGGGTCTCATCACGAGCCAGCTTGTTCAGCAGAAGTGTAAATCAAGTGAATGACTGTGTCATAATTTGGCCACCAAACCAAGACATTGTTCTTTAGAGAATAAAAAAGGAAAAAGTGTCAAAATGGGTTTTTCTCTGAAAAGTTGTGAACAACCTTAAGCAGGATAAAGGATCATTACTGGGTAATAGGTAACCCTGTCAAGACTATGAACACGTGCTGGCAGCATAGGCTCTACCTGTGACAAAGAAGCATATTTAAAAGGCTGCGACACAAGGAAGCCTTTATTTTAATTTTTATTACAAGACCAAGTAATGGCTGATGTAAATGCAAGGACAAGCTAAGGATACAAGTAATTAAAATAGAAAGGGGTTGAAACAAAATATCATTGACAGTTTGAAGTATAATATGTTTCATCTTTCTATAATAAAGTTTAAGTTTTCTGAGAAAATTTTTGTTTTCGGAAGTTTGAAAAACGTCAATAGAAGATCAGAGATAATTGGTTCTCCCAAGTGAATCGCCAATTGTTGTGGCCAGCAACAACCCCCCTTGTTCATTTAAGTGTTGTCCAAAATACTAAATGAATGGGGACCCTTAGTTAAATTTTTAAGAAAAGAGCAAGTTTTTCCTTTCTTCAAAATAAGGTTACCATCGTAAGCTTAGAAAGGTCTTTTGAATATCTTTTAACCTAAGTCTACGATAAGGAAAATATCTTTAAAACCGCGTTGCAAAAAAGATAGGAAATGCCTCCATTCCTATATAATATCAGTATGCGCAAGACCCTCGTGTTAAGCATAACATCACATCGCAATGAAGTAATACTCATAAGGAAAAAACTTCAAGATTTACCGATCTGCGATAACACCGATCGCAAGATCGCATATCGCAGAAATGAACTGGCAAGATTTGGCAAACATCAAACTTCTGCAACCTGCAATGTTGTGATCGCTGCGATGGTGCAATCTGCGATCTTGCGATTTGCGATGGCGCGATCTGCGATGTTATGTAAGCAAATCATAAATCACTTAATCACGAATCCTTCGGGCACACCATTCAAAGAAAAGCCACTTACCATAATCTAACTCAAGATCATGCACTTTTAATGATAGTAAATGAATTAGTTGTCAGTTATTAAATGAAATGAAGACGCGTGCTTTTGTAAAGGATTACTTCACGTAAAGTGGCATATTTGATATATCTGTTGCATTTAAAACTCTCCCATCACCTTTCTTAATTAGTCATTTCCACTTCACTCGTAATTTGTAGGAACGAAGAGCTAAGACGATTCAAAGCCAAACACAGGAGCAAATGGGAAAGAAAAATAAAGCTCAAGGCTCTGAGGCGAAGGAAAAGACAAAGGAGATGGCACCTTTGTATACAGACACTGCCTGCAACAGAGACACAGGGATATTGACATGGAAAAGCATGTATAGGCTGCTGGAAGAAGAAAATCCTAGAGTAATGAAGGTTGATACTGTCACAGGCTCACAATGCTCTTCCGAGGCGTCCTTAGAGGAGCTAGTATGTTCATTTCTTCACTGGATAGCAGCTATGCCCAAAATTCTACCATATACGAATATGATCAAGTGGATACTTGACAATGCAGAGATGAACAACAGGCAATTCAAGGTTCAAGGACATGGGCTCATAGGATCATTCGCTGCGCAAGATTTAAAGCTTATGTATCATCTTCCTGAACCGCAGGTGACTTACAACGCACAATTCGTTAAGAAATTTGCGGCAGAGAACCCAAACCTAGCAGAGACCACCAAAGATTGGTCCAGAAAAGAGGAGCCGCTCAAAAGGGACAAAAACGATGCTGCCACAAATGCTGATATTATGGATTGGGCCAAAATATTTTCTAATAATCTATACACGACTGTTATCAATTACCGGTCTAAAGATCTTTGTCTCAAAGGATCTATCCCCCTTTTTATCTGTCTGCATATGTTATGGATACAGAATACTTAGCTTGGCAGGATGAAGATGAAGGGAAAAGAGCAAGTGCGCCCAGAATAAACGAGAGTCATAAAGAATTGCTCTTTAATAAGTGGGACGATCAAATCAGGAAGGCGGAACAAGCAGCGGAGACAGCGGCCACGCAAGCAAACATTCTTATCGACTGTGTGAATGAGAATTTACACAGGGCCAACTTAATCGAAGAGACCACCCCAGGGTACCTACCAAATAAACTACGACTGGAAGCAAAGTGGAAGCAGAAAGCGCAGGAAAAGGGAAAAGCGATCCATGCATTGAACAGGTTAAATTGGGAATGCTACTGGGCATACTTGGTCAAGCCGCATAGTCAATGGATGACTGTGAAATACATCATAAACGCGACCGAAAAAGTAGTGCCAGCTCTCATAGATTCTGTTTTCGTAGCCTAGCTCAGTGCAGAAGTCAGCCAGCCGACTCTTCTCAAGCCCATGATGAACACTTGCAGCTTTAAGGACCAAGTACAGAAGTAGCCTTATTTTAGAAATTTGCTTTTTCTTTTAAATTATATTAGAAAAAGGACGGTCATTTGAAAACCGCATCCTAAATTTTGTAAAGACACTATTATTAGAATTAGGAAGTAGTATTTTAACCCTTCTCATGCATTTAGAGAAGGATCCAGAAATTTTTCAAAATCTTGTCCTCAGAACATGCACTTCTGCACCCTCAGAGGAGGTTTTGATGAATGGATGGATCGAGATTTATTAATGTTTGCATTTGATGTCTGCTACTGATGTTTCACTTTTGTACTCTTGGTAGATGTTAGAAAAAGTAGAGATAAATCATTTTTGCTTGAAGTGTATGAGTAGGATTAGTCATAAATGGTACTTTTATCTCTTGGCTATTTATGCTTATATTCTTAAATTGATTTACAGTTTTCAGTTGTTTATATGTTATTGCATGAATGTATGAGTTACCATTTGGCACTTCTGTACGGTGGAGTCATTTATTTATGTCTGATATATGAATAACTTATTATGCGATATGTTGTTCACAACTGTTTTGCCTAACTTCTATTGCAAAGTGGTTTATCTTAATTGATTTCTATTCTTATAATAGCTGAATGATCTTTATTACCAGTTATTGTTTGAAATCTCTTTAGATCGCATAATAGAAGATATACATCCCGGGTT
>APFE030808697.1:66848-89129 GCA_000404065.3 Pinus taeda
ACCCGATTTCCGGGGCTTCAACATATTTGGCGCTAGAAGGAGGGCCTGAACATAGTGTCTGTTGGAATGATTTTCAATTGTAACATTTGAATCAGGATGGCTGCTCACAAACTTCCCATTTGGAGTTGCATCCATGTTCCTACCTCTTCCAACACTCCACCTGAAGTGGTAAGACTCTTGTCTCAGGTAAAATTCAATGGTAAGAATAATTCTTCTACTTTTAATAATGCTCTTCAATTTATTCAAAGAGTTTCAAGTTATGATGTTCAAAGAATTGATGAAGGCGTTTTATGCAGAATTTTTTCTCTTACATTCACGGCGGAAGCTAGAAAATGGTGCAGAACCCTCCCAGTTGCATCAATTCACAGCTGGGACCAATTCGTCAAGACTTTCATTTTTGAATTTGATTGTTATGACTATGAACAGGTATATGATGAAATTGATTATCTACAGAAACAAGATGAATCTGTTAGGGATTTTAATATGCGATTTCATCTTAATTGTCTAAACTACGATCTTGAAAGTGAACTCATAGATGAAGAATCTTCAGATTATGCTGAGCATTCCCTGCCTCCTATGTCTGATCAAGCAGAAATTAGTTCGAGTTTTGTCTCATTTTCTTTTAATATGAACGAGAATTCCAATTTGAATACACAAATCGCCCATAATGAAGAAAGTCCCCAAAGCCTAGGAGTCATGCATGCTCTAATGCAAGAAGACAAAAGCGAGAATGCTGGAGGAAAGCCTGCCTTGGAACCAGGAGATGACTTTGATACAAGGTCAGATAATATCGTTGCAATCAACCAATGCCAGATGCCAAGGTTAGAAACAACAGAACTATTTCTCTTTTCAAAAGTATCAGCACACAAAGGTATGATCTAAAGCCCGATGTCCTATAATGAATTTGATGAACAAAGGTTTTTCCATAACAATATTCTCAAATGCATTGTTTAAAAATCACATTTTTCTCTTTATCCTGATGTTTTTAGTGATGATAATTTTTCCCCTCTCAATATTAAAGATATCTCAAAAAGCACAGAGAATTATTCAAATGAGTCATCATTAGGTTTTCAAGATAAAAAGACAGCTATAGAACATCCTTTGATCATTTTCAAACAAGAACCACTTGACCTTCCTTGTCTGAAAATATATAACGAAAAAGAGAAATCTAGGGAAACCTGTAAAATCATTTATGATGGTTACTTTGACAACGATGACGCTGTTGATTTATCCCAAATAACTCATCAAAACTCAGATAATGAGAGATATTCTAATTCAGAAATCATATCAGTCAATCCTCATTTCAAAGCAAAAGATCATTTGCCTGATTTTACTGTCCAAGACAATATCCCGATCTATGATTCATATCATGAAGAACCCCCCATGCTTGTTCACAATCATAACTTGTCTTCTGATTCACAAGGCGGAATTCGAAATTGCTCGGATCCCATAACTCTGGCCAGTTCTTGTGAAGAACAAAATATTCCAAGCCAATCCCAGTTGTGCTGTAACATTATTTGTACAGATAATCATTTCTTTCTTTCTCACTTGACTCATTTTGTACAATCAGATTGTGTTTTAAATTTTCAGATTTTGATAGGCTTACTATGTATGTTGAGCACCTATCAAAGAACATTCGAAAGACGTGCCTACATTTTGGAAAGCTTAGGTGGTAAGGAAGTATAGGAACTTCCTGTTTCAAGATCATTCAATAATACAGAATTTATCCTGTTTTTTATGATCCAATAGGTATCCAGTTGGAAAGAAGTTTTCATGAGAAAGAAAATTCAGACAGAATTCCAACTGAAGTTACACATTCTTATTCCACATCCAACATTAACAGTCCAAGAAAAGTTTTGTTCTTAACACTAATGTTTGAAAGTTACATACGTGTAGGAATAAAAATGAAAAGATGGCTCCACTGGAAATATCATTTCACGTAGTTAATTTTTGTTTATAGTTAGAATAGGAGTAGGAGTAATTTAGCTAGGTTATTAGGTTTACTTTAAATAGTTGGTAGGCAAAATAAGAGAAGAGATTATCCCTATTCTGTACAAGACCCTAGGGAATGTCTACCTCTCATTTCGTTAAATATTTTTCTCCATAATAAAATTTGTTATGGTTAACAACATTTGACATTTACTAAAGACACCTCTTCTCTATCAAGATTTTGAACTTCTGCTTCTATAAATAGCAAATATTTTGGAAACTTGATCTTTATTATCAATAGAACTTTAACCCAGATATGATACTAGTTTCAACTCCAAGAAATTTGAAGAAAGCAATCTTAGTGAAGGAATTGTTTTACGTCAGTACAATGAAAGGCATCAATAACAAAATAAGGATTCCCTGTAGAAACAACAATTTCCAAAAAATCTCTAATATTGTTGTCCAGAACTTTCTTATGGAAAAAAATTGACTTCCTCCATGCTAAAGAAAATCACAACATTCAGAGAAACAATCCAGGAAAACACTATATCTCAAAGAATAAGAGGTCTCATCACGAGCCGACTTATCATGATCACAGATATTATAACTTGCTGACTTTGCCAATACTATCCACCAAAACAGGGCAACGACTCAAGATTGTTTCAATCAAAAGACAAGGGGTCTCATCACGAGCCAACTTGTTCAGCAAAAGTGTAAATCAAGTGAATGACTGTGTCATAATTTGGCCACCAAACCAAGACATTGTTCTTTAGAGAATAAAAAAAAGAAAAAGTGTCAAAATGGGTTTTTCTCTGAAAAGTTGTGAATAGCCTTAAGCAGGATAAAGGATCATTACTGGGTAATAGGTAACCCTGTCGAGGCTATGGACGCCTGCTGGTAGCAGAGGCTCTACCTGCGACAAAGAAGCATATTTAAAAGGCTGCTACTCAGGGAAGACTTTATTTTAATTTTTATTACAAGACCAAGTAATGGCTGATGTAAATGCAAAGACAAGCTAAGGATACAAGTAATTAAAATAGAAAGAGTTTGAAACAAAATATCGTTGACAGTTTGAAGTATAATATGTTTTATCTTTTTATAATAAAGTTTAAGTTTTCTGAGAAATTTTTTTTTTCGGAAGTTTGAAAAACGTCAATAGAAGATCAGAGATAATTGGTTCTCCCAAGTGAATCGCCAATTGTTGTGGCCAGCAACAACCCCCCTTGTTCATTTAAGTGTTGTCCAAAATACTAAATGAATGGGGACCCTTAGTTAAATTTTTAAGAAAAGAGCAAGTTTTTCCTTTCTTCAAAATAAGGTTACCATCGTAAGCTTAGAAATGTCTTTTGAATATCTTTTAACCTAAGTCTACGATAACGAAAATATCTTTAAAACCGCGTTGCAAAAAAGATAGGAAATGCCTCCATTCCTATATAATATCAGTACGCGCAAGACCCTCATGTTAAGCATAACATCACATCGCAATGAAGTAATACTCATAAGGAAAAAACTTCAAGATTTACCGATCTGCGATAACACCGATCGCAGATCGCATTATGCAGAAATGAACTGGCAGATTTGGCAAACATCAAACTTCTCACCTGCGATGGTGTGGATCGCTGCGATGGGCCAACCTCTGCAATCTTGCGATTTGCCATGCCGCGATCTGCGATGTACGTAAGAAATCATAAATCATTAAGCACGATCCCTTCAGGCACACCATTCAAAGAAAAAGCCATTTACCAAATCTAACTCAAGATCATGCGCTTTTAATGATAGTAAATGAATTAGTTGTCAGTTATTAAATGGAAATGAAGACTGCGTGCTTTTGTAAAGGAATACTTCACGTAAAGTGGCATTATTGTATATCTGTGCATTTAAAACTCTCCCATCACCTTTCTAATCAGTCATTTCCACTTACTCTAATTCTGCAGGAACGAAGAGCTAAGACGATTCAAAGCCAAACACAGGAGAAAATGGGAAAGAAAAATAAAGCTCAAGGCTCTGAGGCGAAGGAAAAGACGAAGGAGATGGCGCCTTTGTATACAGACACTGCCTGCAACAGAGACACAGGGATATCGACATGGGAAAGCATGTACAGACTGCTGGAAGAAGAAAATCCTAGAGTAATGAAGGTTCATACTGTCATGGGCTCACAACGCTCTTCCAAGGCGTCCTTAGAGGAGCTAGCATGTTCATTTCTTCACCGGATAGCAGCTATGCCCAAAATTCTACCATATACGGATATGATCAAGTGGATACTTGACAATGCAGAGATGAACAACAGGAAATTCAAGGTTCAAGGACATGGGCTCATAGGATCATTCGCCGCGCAAGATTTAAAGCTTATGTATCATCTTCCTGAACCGCAGGCGACTTACAATGCACAATTCGTTAAGAAATTTGCGGCAGAGAACCCAAACCTAGTAGAGACCACCAAAGATTGGTCCAGAAAAGAGGAGCCGCTCAAAAGGGACAAAAACGATGCTGCCACAAATGTCGATATTATGGATTGGGCCAAAATCTTTTCTAATAATCTATACACGGCTGTTATCAATTACCGGTCTAAAAGATCCTTGTCTCAAAGGATCTATCCCCCTTTTTATCTGTCCACATATGTTATGGATACAGAATACTTAGCTTGGCAGGATGAAGATGAAGGGAAAAGAGCAAGTGCGCCCAGAATAAACGAGATTCATAAAGAATTGCTTTTTAATAAATGGGACGATCAACTTAGGCAGGCGGAACAAGCAGCGGAGACAGCGGCCACGTAAGCAAACATTCTTATCGACTGTGCAAATGAGAATTTACACAGGGCCAACTTAATTGAAGAGACCACCCCAGGGTACCTACCAAATAAACTACGACTGGAAGCAGAGTGCAGCAGAAAGCGCAGGAAAAGGGAAAAGCGATCCATGCATTGAACATGTTAAATTGGGAATGCTACTGGGCATACTTGGTCAAGCCGCATAGTCAATGGATGACTGTGAAATGCATCATAAACGCGGCCGAAAAAGTAGTGCCAGCTCTCATAGATTCTGTTTTTGCAGCCCAGCTCAGCGCAAAAGTCAGCCAACCGACTCTTCTCAAGCCCATGATGAACACTTGTAGCTTTAAGGACCAAGTTCAAAAGTAGCCTTATATTAGAAATTTGCTTTTTCTTTTAAATTAGATTAGAAAAAGGACGGTCATTTGAAAACCGCATCCTAAATTTTGTAAAGACACTATTATTAGAATTAGGAAGTAGCATTTTAACCCTTCCAATGCATTTAGAGAAGGGTCCAAAAATTTGTCAAAAACTTGTCCTCGGAACATGCACTTCTGCACCC
This sequence comes from Pinus taeda, assembly GCA_000404065.3. Classification (NCBI taxonomy): domain Eukaryota; kingdom Viridiplantae; phylum Streptophyta; class Pinopsida; order Pinales; family Pinaceae; genus Pinus; species Pinus taeda. The sequence continues at coordinate 72,107 of APFE030808697.1, forward strand.
TCAGAGGAGGTTTTGATGAATGGATGGATCGAGATTTATTAATGTTTGCATTTGATGTCTGCTACTGATGTTGCACTTTTGTACTCTTAGTACATGTTAGAACAAGTAGAGATAAATCGTTTTTGCTTGAAGTTTATGAGTAGGATTAGTCATAAATGGTACTTTTATCTCTCGGCTATTTCTGCTTATATTCTTAAATTGATTTACAGTTTTTAGTTTTTATATGTTATTGCATGAATGTATGAGTTACCATTTGGCACTTCTGTATGGTGGAGTCATTTATTTATGTCTGATATATGAATAACGTATTATGCGATATGCTGTTCACAACTGTTTTGCCTAACTTCTTATGCAAAGTGGTTTATCTTAATTGATTTCTATTCTTATAATAGCTGAATGATATTTTATTACCAGTTATTGTTTGAAATCTCTTTAGATCGCATAATAGAAGATATACATCCCGGGTTAGCGTAGATTAGATGTGTTGTTTCTCATTAGATTATAATAGCATAGAGTTAGTTTAAGAATCTGAATTAAATTAGCTTTAAGTACTCTTAGATCAGCATCATCCAACTCTACACACACCACACACACCCTTAGATTGGGAAACTGGTCCCATTATCCCCAGTCGGACCCGCTATACCAAACGGATAAGGAGCTGCCAACCAAGGTCCGGACCGGGTGGGTATCCCCCTTGTTGTCGACCTGATTTTCGGGGCTTCAACAAACCATCACTTTGGATTGCCAACTGACTTGCTTTCCAGCTTGTGATGCATCTTCTCTCATGTTCTCCCTTCCCATTTGAGTACTTTTATAGGTTTCCAAGTGGCGCACTCATCTCAACCCACATGTGTTAGAACCTCTCATGCACCTTCCTTAACTCACCACAACAGTCACACCCTTGCTACCAACAAGGTTATCTTACTTGCCTCTGTTCAAAATCGCGGTCAAGGCATTGCTATACGACCCACTGCTGGGACTCCTACACTAAACGGTCTGAGGTCTAATTGGGATTTCTTCCAGGGGAGATCCCCTTGACATGTTGGCGAGTCCAACACCATCAACATTTTGGTGCTAGAAGGAGGGCCAAATGACAAGATGAGTCCTCACATATTTTTGAATCTCTACACATCTATCATGACTAACTACCGTGTTGCTCTTCCGAAATGTATGTCTTATGGAAATGATTTCATCATCTCGGAAAAGCTCTCAGATAACTTGTCTCATAAAACATTTGATGCTGGAGGCTACATAGCCTTGGTTAGGCACGTGGTCGGCGTTGTAGGCTCATGTGAAGACATTGATTCTTTGAAGAATACATGAGCTGTGCACTGTTCATATACACGCTTCTATGGAAACCAATTCACTGGTGAGCCACGCTGCCTAAAAAATCTATTCATTATTTTGCTCATCTGGTCACAGAGATAGACCGTGCTTTCAATCACTTTAACTGGAAAGCACTTGATTAAGAAATTCTGAAATTATGAAAAGCACCTGATGAATCTGTTGATCAATTTTACACATGCTTTTGTAATCTTGCATACCGATTCCCTGAAGATGAAATTGATTGGGAATCTATTTATGGAATATTTGAGTATCTTCTTCACATATCGAACCCTGCTTAGCACACATCAGTGATGGAGTTGGGCAATCACAGGCAGGCACAGTCCCTATCACAAGTGATTGTTTGCCTTCACCTCATCAAATAGTTCCACCATCAGAGTGATGTGGGAGATCATGCACATGCCTCTGTTGAAATGTCACGCTCTCCCACCCCACTTGCTCTTGAGATTTGTGCATATTTGGCTTGCAAGCCTATTGGTTGTCACGTGGACTCTTTCCCTCGACCTCCCTCCTTGCATTCTATTGATCCTCCAGATTGTACTGTCTTGTGTTCTCCTACAACGGACTCCTCACGTGTTGTGAATGATGATCAAGCTGTTAACGGAGTTGGTGCAATGCAGCCAACCTGTGCCATCATTCATGATGAGTGTGTGTGGGAATTTAAAGAAGAGCCTGTGGTGAAGGATGAATCTCTTCCATCTGTGCCTCATGCACTTCATCCTAACATCCCTTGTGATTCTGCCACTGCTGATTTCCCCTGTGAAAACCCATTTCCGGATGTTTCTTCTTTCGATCATTCACAGGACACCTCGGATCTTAGTCTATCATTACAGTGCGGAGAGGACACATCTTCCTTGGAAAATCCGTTCAATCTATCATTTATCTTTCTTGAAAACACAGAGGGTGAACATATTTGCTTCTCATCTACCCCTCTGCCCGATTCATTAAATCATGAGGATGTCAGCAAACATCCTGAATCTCTGATCTTGGTTGCCGTGATCTATTCATTTCCTCATATTATAATGATGTTGATTCAACCATTGTTAATATATCCAAGACACTGGTCTACAATAATTTATCTGTCAATGAGGTCGAAACCCCCCAAATTGTCGAGGCACTTCAACCCAAGTTGATGGTTATGTTAGGCCCTCACTGTCATGAGATTGGTTTCACTTCCAGTCAGGAAATTGTTGAAACACTCAAGGCTCCTCATCACTCTCTACTTTCCATTGAAGATCAACCAAACACCCAGATTTCACTTCCGCCACTCGAACTACATGATCCCATCACTCATGCATTGGAGGAATCTTACACAACAAGCACACATGCACAACGCAAGTGGTCTACCTTTCTCACAACATCTGCATGTAGTGTAGCACAACATCATGACATCTCCACAAAATTTATGTCATGCACTTTCACTCAACTTGGTTCTGTGGTCGCTTGTAAGCTTGGAGTGTGTTTGTCTTCATTGTTACATCTTTCTTGTTTATTGGTTCGCACAACTATCTTGTTCGAGAACCATGCCTTCACCAACATGGGTCAATCAATGCACCGATGGCTGCATTGGAAGTATCACTTCACGTGAGATGACCCATGCACTGTCAGCTTAGTAGTAGGAGTAGTGTTTTCTTTTGAGCTGTTTGATTGCATGCTTGTTTGCTTACTTTGTTTGCTTGTTTGTTTGTTTGTCTGCTTGCTTGTTTGCTTACTTTCTTTGCTTTTACTATTGCTTCTATTCTTGCTTTGCTTTGATTGTTTGTTAGTTCGCTTGTTTCGTTTCATAGGATAGTTTGACATGAAACCATGTATGAATCTTGAAACATGTTGGGTAAAGTGCAAGAGGCCTTGTGCAACTATCACTACTTTGTTATCTGTCATCCTGCCTTTATATGAAGAAATTGTTACTTTCAGTCCATGATACATTGATGAAAAATACGTACTGTTCGAAGTGAACCTTGGTGAAAACACAATGCTTGCATGCTAATTAGCGTCACCTACTCTGATTGGTTGTTTTTGGGTTAACCCTTGTCAGCTCAGTCAAGTAGAGTAAGGTGAGGGGGAAAACCTTAACATGAATGTCAGAATTATAATAAACTACTTCTCTATAGGAACAACCTCTTCTACTCTCAATAAGTTGGGACCCCCCTTCCACCTTTGAAATGAATAAGTGCTATGCACAGTTACGAAGATGAAAATGAAAAAATGAAAAAGTGAAAAAAGTTTGAAAAAAAAATGAAAATGAATAAGGCGAAAGAAGAGAAAGGCTTCTTGTGCAGAGAGGTGATGCAAGTAACTCCATTGGGATATTGACCAGGATCGCTGGCACTGGAGCCATGCTTGTGTTCCGATGTGACTCCGCCAGGGTACCATCCAGGCTTGCTGGTAGCGGAGCAACACCAGAGATGAAACTAAGACTCTGACGACTATACTGCTTGTGCACCAATATACCCCTCAACCCCAATTGAAACAATTGTGTTTCCTTGGCTTGGAATGTGTGTCAATCAACCAAGAGCTTGGCATATGCTACATCTTACAATCAAGCTAGTGTGGAAACCAAGAGGAGCTGAGAACTTCCGGAGGTGTTAGGCTTTCTTTTCATGAACAAGGTCCATTTAGAGAGCTGGAGTTCTACCGGTGTGTCACCAAGTGTTGTAGCGGCTAAAACCACCCTCCAAAATTTTGCCTTAGCTTTGTTTTGGAGCCTCCCTTCCAACCTTCACAACAACATGACTTGCTTCATCAAGTAAACAAGCTTTAGCGTTTTTCTTGCACAAAGGCAACCCGTCGATCACAAATCGACGCATTCCCCCCACAGGCTAATCACCCAGACTTTGTCCAGCTGTAGGCTGAGCAACTTCCCCAAGAAATTGTGCAATTCTGGAGGGCAACCAACCTTCCCTCCAAAAATTACGCAATCCTGACTGACAGCCTGGTGGGTTCCAGAATTACACAATTCTGGTAGTCAACACTCATAGTGAAAATTGCACAATTTTCCCCAGCAGGGCTGCTCAACTCATAATTTGCACAAATCTGGGCAACAATCAACTACTCTGCCCAGAAATTGCGCAAATCTCCTGGGTAGCCAGCCCATCTCCCAGCGAGAAATGCACATTTTCTCCCAACAACCAAGAAGTCTCTTGCATGTGTAGCTGAGTTGACTGGTTTCCTCCAGGATCGAGCATAATTGAGTTGCATGCATGTGCTACTTCTCCCAAGGTAGCATACAAGGCATCCCTTGTTTAAGGGATCTATTTTTGGCAGTCAGAGGTTACATGCAAGGATCATTTCAAAAACCTCCCGCCAAGTGTCACTTTCCCTAGATTTGTGGCATTTGCGTCACAAACTCGTTGTTATTAAAACTCATCAACCTAACGTCGCAAAGCTCATTCCTCACATCAACCTTGTAGCTATGGCGTCCCACATTTCATCTACGAGCTATTAGCACATTCAACTCAACTGTTTTGGGGTAAGCCCGCTTTCCATGCCTTGTGTTGCATTTTTGGCGCTTTTTGTGTTTCGCTTCATATGAATGCTGTCTGTTTTTTTCAGTGAATTCTTTTTGTTGTTTTGATACATACTAGCTTGTACTAGCACCATTTCAGTTTTTGTCAACATCTCACTGCTGTCGCATGCATGAAACTATTTTTCACGAACGGTCGTCGATTTGGCGACTCGCCTCACCCACATGCATGTTGTTCCATTTTCTGAAACTGTCATCCAAAATTTACATGCATGATCATTCACCTATGCTTACACTTAGTGTCACCATGCATTCACTTCCACATTTTCTTTCACTTTCCCATCGGCGAGTCTGGGCAACCTTGGCCCAGACTCTGCCTCACTAAGAGCCTCACCAAGATAGAATTGCGTGGTCCTTAGAGGGAAGGCTTTTTATTCCTCTTAGGAAATTCACATTTCTGCCTAGGCATTGTTCTTGAGGACCATTTTGTGCATTTATGAGGGACAGTGACTACTGGCCCAGAAAATTGCGTAATGCAGTCACTGAGCCTGTAGCCATTGCTAGTTGAGATTGCACATTGTGCAAATCCAGTAGTCAGCAGCGAGGTTGGACTGTGCATTGTGCAGTTCCAGTAGTAACTTAGTCTCCTAGCAGCCCAGACTATGCCTTGTGTAGTCAGCCTCTTGACCTCCCGGCCCAAATTGTGCAACCTTCATGATCAATCACACAGGTATGTTGCAAGTCATTTCTCAAGTTCATTTTGATTTTCGAATCATAGATTTCTTGCATGAGTGCTGCCATGTCTCCAGGTATTGTAGGTGTTCATCTGCCTCTCAGTAGTACATGTACAATGGTTTCCAAGAGATCAGAGTTGAAGACACCGTTTAGAGCACACCTAAAGATGTAGTTGATAAAATTTATATGAGCTTGCCTACTCATGAAGATATCAAGTTGTTCGTAGACAAGGACATCAAGATATGACAATAGAAGCATCAAAGCGAGCAACATCATAAATAACAACTGAAGGTAGCATATCGAATGCAACAAATGCAATGAATGCAACGAACACAATGAATGCAACGAATGCAACGAATGCAACAAATGTAAGAGGAAAGTTTTTGACAGCATAGAGGCGGAACAAAGTTGCAAGCTCAAGCAAATCCAACGATGATGAAAGTAACTTTGGAGACTTAGGCTATGAGATAACGACACAACATGAAGATTGTGCAAAGATAGAGAATGGAACAAAGAAGGAGTTGCACGTGTTGAATCAGTAACTCAGGGAAGAACATGAAATTGCACAAACAGACGAATGAGTTGCAACAGGAGCATGAACAACAGTGGGTGCAACATGCACTCATAGATGAAACTGCACTCGTACAAATTATAGATCTATCCCAGCAACTTGCACAGAGCAGACATGGTGAGAAGTGTTGTTGATCACATGCAAGGGATTCAAAATCATGCATGTCATTGGGCGCATGCATGCGATCCAACCCATTCAACACCCTCACCAAGGCAAAGACAAGAAGCTATTCCAACTGGCGCTGAACATGTACTTCGGCAAGTTGATGCTCATGACCACCGACACACCCTTGAATATCAACATAGAAATTATGCCTCAACGTGTTTCCGGTTTAGCTGCACCCAAGAAGACCATGCACATGTTAGCAGACGAGTTGGATGAAGGAGCCAAACCATGCACTGGTTGCAATAGAGGCAAGAGTTCAATTCAAGAATATGTCACCATGGGGTGCATGCGCGCCATCACAGACGACCAAGCTTGGCATCAGTTCTCCACCTTCGCCATCACAAGCATGTCAAAGAGTTGGTCTCATCACAATGGATGGAGTGTTAGTGATGTCTTGCATGGCTTTCTCAAGCCATTTCGTCTCACATGAGCACATGTGGAATGTAATGTAATGTCATGTCAAGTGGAAGTTCAAGTGTCAATAGTTGGATGTAACAGTCATAGAGTAGATGAAGAGTCATGAGGGTAGATGAACTGTCACAAAGGGGAATGTCAAGGGTCATCCCACCCTTTGTTATAAATAGAACCTCATAACTCATTGTAAAGGCTTTTGGTCAACCAAGCTTCCAATAATACTATCTTGGAGAGAACTTGGACAACATTGTAACGCGCCTTGGCTTCTCCACTGCACGGAGCTATTACATCTCTTTGGAGGAGTAGGCAGATGTGGCTATAACATTCCACTGTTGGGGCTAGCAGTGTACATGGATGTATTGTATGACTAGAACTTACACTTCTTTATATAATAAGAGCCAACATGTTTCATGCATATGTTGTATTGTATTCCAGCTATCCTGTTTACTCTAAATGGCATATGTATTTGCTTTATTACGCATGCATGTATGGACTGTTTGTTGGGTTGTGTTATATTCTTTCCACGACCATCCCCCCTAGCCAAACCGATGGGTTAGAGGGGGGCGGTTAGCCCTCCTCTATGGGGTCTAGGGCAGTGCCCCGGGGAATTTTTTTTTTTTTTGGAACCATGGTTTGTGCATGGTTTTCGCACATGGTTTTGGGCGCGATGGTTTTTGGTCCATGGTATTGGATGCTTTGGCATGTATATATTTTTATTGTAGCATTGAAAGGAACATAATGAAAAATCAATATGGTAGTCCCCGTTTTGGGATCCAGGGAAAAAGCTCTGTGTATATTTGTTTTATGTGTTATGCTCTCAATATTTTTTATTTTTTGTTATTAGAATTCGTATGTAGGTAAGTTCTGAACGGGGTTAAAACCTACAATATTCTGTATGAGCATGTATGAATCTTTCTGAAATGTGTTGATTGGTTTAACCACCACTTTGGATTTCCAGGTGACTTGCTTTCTAGCTTGTGATGCATCTTCGCTCATGTGTTCCCTTCCCATTTGAGTACTGTTACAGGTTTCCAAGGGGCACACTCATCTCAACCCACATGTGTTAGAACCTCTCATGCACCTTCCTTGACTCACCGCAACGGTCACACCCTTGCTACCAACATAGTTATCTTACTTGCCTCTGTGCGAAATTGCGGTCAAGACATTGCTATATGACCCATTGTTGGGACTCCTGCACCAAACAGTCTGAGGTCTAATTGGGATTTCTTACCGGGGAGATCCCCTTGACATGTTGGCAAGTCTAGAACCGTCAACAGGAGAACATTGAGGAATTCCATAGATTGAATATCAAGGTAACTGATATTCCAAAGGAGCATTTGATTGATGCCTTCATAGAGACTCTAAAGGATAACAACCAACATGAGGTTTACTTTGGAGACCTAAGTCATTAAAGAATGCATTCAGGGTGACAAGAAAAGTTGAAAGTAGAATTATGGCAACAAGGAGGTCTACCACTGACAACTATAACGATGTAAGTGTTATCGCTCCTAGATTACCACAACCTACAAGGTTGAAACCACAACAAATAGAGGAAAAAGATCAAATGGGATATGTTATAGTTGTGATAGAAAATATACCAAAGATCATAAGTGTGTCAAGAAGAAATTATTTTACATAGATAGTGAAAGGATGAAGAAAAGGAACAAGAAACATGAAAAGAAGAACATATACACCAAGAACCAACCTCAGGGGCTGAAAAAGAAGAAATAAATTTGACCATATATTGTAATGCATTGGTGGGAATTAAAAATCATCAAACTCTCAAGATAAAAGGATACATCAAGATGAAAAGGGTAATAGTGTTGATTGATTCAGGTAGTAGTCATAATTTTATTCATTGTAAGATAACCAAGGATTTAAATTGCTTTCTATACCCAGCACTAGAGTGTCAAGTGATGATTGCAAATGGAGGAACTATAAATTGCTCAAGGAAGTGCCATAATATCAATCTAATCATTGGGGAATATGTATTGAACAATCCAATGCTTTTCGATCAAATGGGTGGTGTAGATGTTGTATTAGGAGTCCAATGGTTACAATCTTTGGGGACAATAACTTTTAATTTTCAAGAAATTTTCTTGAAATTTTTCTTGGAAGAAAAGGAAATTGAATTAAGGAGTATCACAGGGAGACCTGAGAATATAATTATCTCTAATGCCATGATAAATATTTTGAAGAAGAAACAACGGGGGGTAATTGTACAATTAAGTTCACTAGATGTTAAAACATCTAAGTCATCCATTTCTATAGATCTCCAAAAATTCCTTGACAATCATTCCAAGGTATTTGAGACTCCCAAAGATCTACCACCTATTTGTGATCTTGATCATGCTATTCACTTGATTCCAGGAAGTGTTCCTCCAAACGTCATGCCTTATATATATCCTTATGCACAAAAGAATGAAATTTAATGTATGGTTGCAGAAATGATAGAGGCATGTATAATTCAACCTAGCCAAATTTATTTCTATTCTCCAATAGCATTGGTGCACAAAAAGGATGGATCATGGCGTATGTGTATGAATTATAGAGAGCTCAATAAGCCCAATACAAAAGATAAGTTTCCCATTCCTGTCATTAATGAATTGTTGGATGAACTACATGGAGCAATTTACTTCATGAAGCTGGATCTTCTTTCATGATATCATCATATTAGAATGAAGATAGAAGACATTCTGAAAACATAATTTAGAACTCATGAAGCTCGTTATGAATTTTTGGTCATTCCTTTTGGCCTTACTAATGCACCTTCCACATTTCAAGGTTTGATGAATTCCACTTTCAAACCATTCCTTAGAAAATTTGTGTTAGTATATTTTATGATGATATACTAATCTATAGCAAGTCTTGGAAATATCATGTTCAACATGGTGCTGAAACTATTCGAGGAGTAACAATTGCATGTAAAATCCTCTAAATGTTTCTTTGGAGTACATGAAGTGGATAATTGGGTCATATTGTATCACCATGACGGTGTTAAGGCAGACCCCAACAAAATTAAATTCATCAAGAAATGGAAAATCCCCACAACCTTAAGGCATCATCGAGGATTTCTCGGGTCAATAGGGTATTATTGCAAACTTGTTAAGAGTTATGGGAAGATAGTAGCACCTATAATGTCATTACTGAAGAAAGATATAATTTTTTGGACTCAAGAAGCAACTAAGGCCTTTGAACATCTTAAAGAGGCAATGTGTCGAGCTCCATGATTAGCTACACCAGACTTCATAAAAACCTTTAATGTGGAATGTGATTCCTCAGGAAATGAAATTGGTGCTATTTTAATGCAAGAAGGAAGACACATTGCTTTTGAAAGTTGTCTAACTAAGAAAAAGTATTTACAAAAACCTATTTATGAGAAGGATATGTTGGAAATACTACACACACTCAAGAAATGATGCCCTTACCTAATGGGAAGACACTTCAAGGTACAAATAGATCATGATAGTCTTGAATACTTCTTGGAATAATGATTATCTTCAAGAGAGCAACAAAAATGGGTCACAAAGATGTTGGGTTATGAATATGAAATCATATACAAAAAAGGTAAACAAAATGTTGTTACAGATGCACTCTTAAGAAGGGATGAGGATGTGGAAGCAATGCTCTATGCCATTTCTATTATTCAACTTGATTGGATAACTGAAACAAGGGATGAATGGAAGAATGATTAAGAGGTATGAAGACCCATTCAAAAGTTGTATTAAGATCCCAATGCATTTGATTCATTTATTTGGAAAAATTATTCACTATGGTACAAAGATTGCTTATATCTATGCAAGAACTCCCAACTTAAACAAAAGGTTCTTTTGGAAGTGCACACCTCACCTATAGGAGGACACTCAATATTTTAAAAAATGTACCACATGGTCAAGAAGGTATTTTTTTGGGATGGACTTAAATGTGATATTCATAAGTTTGTGGTGGAATGTTTGGTTTTCCAACAAAATAAAGTTGAGACAATTAAGACCCTAAGTCTTTTACAACCTTTATCCATTCCAAGTCAGTGTTGGGAATAGGTCTCAATGGATTTTATCATAGGTTTACCCAATTTTGTAGGAAAGATTGTCATCATGGTGGTAGTTGATAGACATACCGAGTATGCACTTTTTTGAGAACTATCTCATCCTTTCAAAGCTAGTACAATCGCTACTACATTTATGAAAAGAATTCAAAAGATACATGGAAACCCAAATATTATTGTATGTGATAGTGATCCCATTTTCACTGGAAATTTTTGGAAAAAATTATTTTCTTGTCTCGATACTCAATTAGCTCATAGCTCATGTTATCATCCTCAATTTGATGGGAAAACTAAGATAGTGAATAAATGTTTGGAAGAATATCTTCGTTGCTTTGTATCTGAAAAACAAAAACAATGTATCAAGTGGTTACCCCTGATAGAATGGTGGCATGACACTTCCTTCCATACTGCAACAAAAATGACCCCATTTATGGCACTTTATGGATATCATCCACCATCCATCACATAATCTTTAAGAGACAGTTCTAAGGTTCAAGAAGTATATGATCACATCCAACATCAAAAAAAAGTTCTCCAACTCTTAAAGGATAATCTGACTCTAGCACATAATCAAATGGAATAGCATGAAAATCAACATCATAGTGAAAGAAGTTTTGATGTGTGCAATTGGGTATTTCTAGGACTACAACCATACAAATAAATGTCCCTCAAGCAAGCTAAGAAGGATAACGAATTATCACCAAAGTACTATGGACCTTGCAAGGCATTGCAAAAGATTGGTACTATGGCATACAAATTGGAGTTTCCTGCATCTTCGTGAGTACACCCAATTTTCCGTGTTTCATGCTTAAAGAATCTTATAGGTGACAAGCTTCTAATTCAAACTATATTGCTAGAACTTGACAAGAAAGGAAAATCATAATGGAGCATGAACCAACCACATAATCTAGAATATAACATCTACAAGATAGATCAATTTCAGAGTATCTCATTAAGTGGAAGAACTGACCAGTTGAAGACTCCACATGGGAGGGGGAGTATTTTATTCATAAGCATCCAGATCTACTCAAGCATTAAGGACACCACTTTTTTTATGGAGAGGGGCATTTTAGGTCCCTATAACACTAGTGTAACCCCCACATTGTTATTGTTGTGCCCCATAGAATCCCACTAATGTTATTGTCGTGCCTCATATAATCCCATTATTGTTATTGTTGTGCCCTTACATTATTATTGTTATGTAGGCCCTAATTATATTTTGACCCCTTAGACTCATGTATATACCAATGCATTCTTGTCATTTGAATCATCCAAGAATTTTTTATTTATGTGATGTAAAAGGAGTTTTTCCCCATGAAGAGGCTTATTTTGAACTTGTTAAACCATATTTTCTTATGTTTTTGTGATCTAGCTACATATCAAAGATGGTGGTTTTAAAAACCACGAGGAATAAAATATTTGACTACTATGGACGATATGTCAACTATAATATCATAGAGCTTGTTGTGTTGTTCTCCTTCCTTTGGGTCTCATTTATTCCATTTCAAGATGGTTGAGGTCGTTTCTCATGGGAATTAGGAATTTATGGAACTAACCATTTCCATAAACTCCACTATAGAGTGTAATTTTCACATTTTTTTTTTGAAGGCTTCGGATCCTTTGCTAAATGAAGAGGGTAAGTACTCACTCTTTGTACAAGAAAGAAGCAAAAGTATATACTCAAAAAGGATTTTTCTCAAAGTTTTTAGTGGGTTGATTTAGTTAAAGAAATACATAGAATGAATAAATGCCAAAAGTATGCATTTAATTAGCTAAATGAGGTGGCCAAATATGTTATAACATGATTAAAAGAGGAGTTTCATGGGTAAGATTTCAAAGTTGTGTATGGATTTAATATGAGTGGATGACATGGTAACATTATCTTGGCTTTACTATCATGGTTTGACCCTTGACATAATAGGGGGGCCACGGCTCAAGAACCAAAATATGGCCAATGATATAAAATAAAGGAGGAAAATCACCTCAATCAGTGTGTTCCATACAAAATTCACCTCATCATTTATGAAAGTGATGTATATGTATTTGGATGTGGAATTATGGTACTTATAACATATCCTGCCCCTACGACATCATTTATTTAACTTCCTCTACAACACCATCCATCAATGTTGTTTTTTTTATTGCTCCTAACGTGAATATGTGATAATATCCCATGATATATATTTTAGCATACACCATCAAACATCATGGCATTATTCATAAAAATCCTAGAACACCATCTCTTTGTATTAATTCATTCACTTATCTTTACTATTGTGATAGTTCCATTGATTCTACAGAATAAACTCTCCATAAAAATCCCCTTCGAATTATACTTTTGAGATAGTCAGTCCATCTATATAAGTAGCACACATAAGAAACACACTCACCTATATACAAGCACATGATTTGACATCAATAACACATAATAAAGATATCAAAAGTACACTACTTAACTGAAAGTTAATCCAAATTAACACAAAAATGTTAATCAATGCAAAAAAGGACAAGAATGAGACTCAAAAGACATGAACACTAGTTGAAAACCATAAAAGTGACAAGTTATAACAATTAAATAACAATTAACACTTAATGAATTAATAATTAATCAATATTTCTTCTCTCTATAACCCTAAAACATACTCAAATTACATCATTTTTTGCCAAATTAAGGATAAAGTCGACACAACATCATGGGTTATTGTTATTGTTTACGTCATTAACACTTAGCTTCCACTCTAGTTTTAAATAAAATTCTAGTTACTATTGTACTATTAGCATTAATTTAGGCATAAAACAGGGCACTAAATCTGACACTAATAATGTCAATTTTAGTGTTGACCTTGTAAAAGGCATAGTGGAAAAATAAAAAATTCAATTAGGAGCAAAGGGTTATTCCCAAGTAAAGGGAATTGACTTTGGTGATATATTTTTTATTGTTGACAAGTTAACTTCTATTAGATTTCTTTTATCTGTTACCGCTACTTTTGATTTTGAAGTAGAACAAATGAATGTGAAGATATCATTTGTACATCGGGATCTGGAAGAATAAATCTACATGAAGCAAGCAAAAGGCTTTGTTGTGAAAGGAAAGAAAGAGTTGGTATGGAGGTTAAAAAAGTCCCTATATGGGTTAAAGCAATCACAATTAAGGATATGGTATAAACAAATGATACTTATATGCCATGACTTGGCTCCATAAGAAACAAAGCAGATCACAACATACATTTCAAATTAGTTGGCAATTAGGTTGTTTATTTGGTATTATATGTGGGCGATATGTTGTTGATTGGAAATGAAAAGGAATCATCCAGGAAGTTAAAACTCAATTTCTCTTGTAACAACCCTGGTTGAATTTCCATGTAAAAGAAAATATAAGACCAAGGTCACGGGACACATATTCCAAGTTGAATGGTGGTCAAAACATTCTAGTGGGTGTCACTTTTGGCTTATTATGGCTAAGGAAATTGGCTAAGGAAAAGAGGCATTAACTGACATTTATTTATGAAAATAATGGAATATAAGAGAAAAGGAAGGTTAAAGGCCACATATTTGCATGAGAAGGGAATTAGAGGAAAAATGAAGGAAAATGAAGAAATTAGAGGCCTCAATGATAAATATGCTTTTGAGGACTAGTTCATGGCATTTACTAGTTAGAATTTTGTTAGTTCAGTCTCTGGAAATCTCATTCTATTCTCTTTCTCTCATACTCTTGCACACATAGAGAAATCGTGGAGCATTGTTGGAGCATGCTTGGAACACTCCAGTTTCATTAGATTTGGAGAAAGAAGGCAAACAAAGATAAAGAAAGCACAGGGGAACATCGATATCAACAACTAAAATGAGTTTTGCTTGCAGGTACCGAGTTGCGTGTATGATTTCCTTTCCAGTTTGGACATGCATGACATATGCATGTGGCTATTTAGTTATGATATGTCATTGGCATGGAGGATTTCCTGGATTAGCAGTGGTTTTGCCTAGCCTTGCCATTTCCTCAAAATCCGTGGTGTTATGGGTTTTATCTTTTGTTTTTTGGTTGGTGCTCATGTTCCTTATGCCTGTGGGTTGAGTTATTAGTTCCTGGAGCCTTGGTTCGACAAACACTCTAGAAGCCTTGTAACGACTTGGGTTGAGTTACTAGTCTTGGAAGCCATGTTTGGAAAACCACTCTAGAGACCTTGGTCGGATGAGTTGCTAGTCTTGAAAGCCTTGGTTGGACAAACACTCTTGAGCCTGGCAAAAACTGTCGGTTTAGCAACTAGTATTGGAATCCGGGTTGGAACAAACACTCTAGAGCCCCCGAAAACTTCGATAAAGACCGTTCTGGTGATGTCTGACCATGAGGTGGAATCACTGGTTGAGGGTTGAGGTGGTTTGGCCTTTGGAAGCCCTAGTTTTGTTTTCTTGGTTTATTCCATGAGATCTTACATTCATGCTTGGAATGTGGCACGAGGGTGATTGACTGAAAGAAATATTTGGTTCAACCCAATCTATGGTTGGGTGGTACGTGGAAGTCTTGAATTTGTTGTCTTTTTCATATGTTAATAAGAGATATTTTCCCTTGTATTTAATGAGTAAATGCATTTGCTATTATATCGCTTTCATGGTTGTTTTATCATTGATATTTCTTTGGTCATATGATGGTTATAAGCATGGTTTTATGACATACTTGAGTTATGGTTCTCATCATGATTTGGTTAGTAAATGAAATGTTAAAGAATGAATAACCTAATAGAGGATATTGAAACTATGGTGAGAAGGCATCAAACCTTCTTGACGATTCTCAAATAAGTATTAGACCCCTATGTTCAGATATTTGATTATGACCTGTAGATTTCATGTTCATCATGTGTTTGACAAAATGTCTATCATTGCTAGGCCTTCTTAGGTCAGGTTCTTGTCTAAGTTTTGTATGGAAGGCCTTGTTCCAATGTCATTTATCATTCCTAAGAGTTTCATTAAGTTTTGGGCAGTGAGTTTGATACTAGCCCTCAAAAAGTGCCTCAAATCTTGCGGTCGCAAGCATAGAACTGGGTGAAAAAGACTACAGTCGCTCCCTTGCAGGCTTGTACATGTGACTGAAGGGTTACAATCAAACTCTATTAGTGTTTTGCCAATGTCTGGGAGTCCATGACACCAAAACGAAGGTTTAAATCAGGATCTGGGCACCTGGAAGGGTAGTTTATCCCTTGGCGGTCCTGTAGCACTTGAGGGAGGCCAGTAAGGTTTTTTTTGTATGTTGATTCCACTTCCTTAAGGTGATATAGGAGGTTGAATAATATCATAGTAATTATTCATCACATGTTTATCCTGGTAGGTGGGTTAACTTAGGTAAATGTGGGAGGAGGGTGGTTTTAGAGTGGTATCAGAGCTCCCAAGTTTACCACTTGGGCTGCATGGGAAGAATGTGCTTGTCATGCATGCATTTAGGTTGTATATGTGCTTGTTAGGTATGCATGGTGATGGTCATTGTTGCAGTTGTGTTGTCATGTAGAGCTTGATTATGTTGATGGTGTGTTGGGTCCATATAATACTAATGATTACCCCATTACTATTGTAATTATACCCCTTAATAATATTGTTGTGCCCCTATTATCCCCATATTGTTATTACTGTGCCCCATAAAATCCCTCTATTGTTATTTTTGTGGCTTTATATTATTATTGTTAGGTTGGCTGGGTTATATTGTGACTCCTTAGACTCCTATACATAGAAAGGAGGTTTTGTCATTTGTATCACCAAGAATTGTTCATTTATGTAATGTAAAGGAGGTTTCCCCCTCGAAGATGCTGAATTCTAAGGCGTTGATCTATTTTTCTATCTTTTCTTGACCTGGTTTCATAACATTTGGTATCAGAGCTTTGGATTCTAGAGTTTTGCTGCTCCAAACAGGTCGTCGTGGAATTTTCGCTATAACTTTTGTTTTGCGATGTTTCAGAAGCTAAAAAAAACACCCATTTGAGAAGACATCGTGTTGAAGCTTGGGTCCGAATTTCAGAGCTTGTCGCGCTATTTCCGGGGATATGATTTGAGGAAGTTGGTCTTTTTGCAGACACCTGAATTACATTCCAAATAGGTGACCTTGGGAAAATCGGCATAACTTTCTCTCTGAGCATCAGATTGAAATTTCGTAAGAAGGTATAGAAAGAGGACGAACTGTAGTTTCTTGTATATATTTGTTAGAGCCAAAGGTCGAAACAGTGACTCGTGGCACATCGTACAAGTTCACTCTACTGAACTAGTCTATAATCAGGTCACTGTGGGAGATTTTGCATAACTCTTCCTT
>APFE030808698.1:3032-26498 GCA_000404065.3 Pinus taeda
ATGATCAACATAGAGGAGCTTATGTATTGTGTATGTATTCCACAATAGTACATGATCAGGATAATCTCCATTGAATATGTGTTTATTATTCAAAATTTCTACACCTTTCAATTTTACAATACATATTTCTACATGCCGAAGCATCCAATACCATGGACTGAAAACCATCGCGTCCAAAATCATGGACTGAAAACCATAGGTAGGTTTGCCCAACCTAATATAGGGTCAAAAAAAAATTTTCCCGAGGCGTTGCCCTGGACCCCATAGAGGGGGGCTACCTGCCCCCCTCAAACCCCCCAAGTAAGTCATGGAAAGAATATAACACAACCCAACACCAGATGCTACAGAGGTGAAGGTTAGGTTTCAGACCGATGTCACCGCGGAACACATGAACACTATCAGAGACTATAGAGCTTGGCATCAATATGTTATTGTTGATTAGCCTGAGGATGTTGAAAAGTTGGCGTTCTATTGTTTTCTAAGTTAGAGTGATGTCTAGTTTGGATTGCTCAAGCCATTGTGGTCACATGGGTACATGTGCATTGTAATGTTGAGTCATGGTGTAAGTAAAGTGTCAATAGTGAATGTAACAATCATAAAGTAGGTGAAGAGTCATGAGAGTAGTTAAACTATCACAAAGGGGAATGTCTAGGGCCACCCCACCCTTTGCTATGAATAGTCCCTCATAACTCATTGTATAGGCTTTTGCTTAGCCAACCTTCTGATAAGACTATCTTGGAGAAAGCTTGGGCAGTATTGTAACGCGCCTTGGCTTCTCCACTGCACGGAGCTAGGTCATCTCTTTGGAGGAGCAGGCAGATGTGGTTGTAATGTTCCACTATTGAGGCTAGCAGGTTTACATGGATGTATTGTATGATTGGGACTTACACTTATTTATGTAATAAGAGCCAACACATTTTCATGCATATGTTGTTATTGTAGTTGGACTTCTCTGGTTTCTTAGCAATATATGTTGTTTAACTTACGTAGTTGTGTATGAACTGCTTCGTATGAGATTATATGAATCTTGTTACAGATGTGCTATTGGTTTAACCATCAATTTGGATTGTCGACTGATCTGCTTTCCAACTTGTGATGCATATTTGCTCGTGTGTTCCCTTTTCAACTGAGTACTGCTACAGGTTGCCAAGGGGTGCACTCATCTCACCCCCCATGTGTTAGAACCTCTCATTCACCTTCCTTGACTCACTGCAATGGTCACACCCTTGCTAATGACAAAGTTATCTTACTTGCCTCTGTGTGACATCACGGTCAAGGCATTACCTTACGACGCACTAGCGGGACTCCTACACCAGACGATCTGAAGTCTAATTAGGACTTCTTTCTAGGGAGATCCCCTTGACATGTTGGCATGTCCAACACCATCAACATTTATGGCACTAGAAGGAGGGCCAGATGAAAATTTTTGTCCTTTCATCTAGTTTTGAACCTCTGCATACCTTTCATGGATTCTTGCACTCTTACCCCCTCGTGATGTTTTTTGAATCGTGAAGATGTCTCCATCACGGGGGAGTTTTTTGATCTCTTATCCACTATTACGTATGATGGTGAAGGCCAAGTAGCCTAGCTTGAGTACTTACACACTTTTCTTTCCATGCTTCACGAGGAAAATGGGTGTTCTGACGAACAGGCCAGCTTGCTGCTTGCACACACACTTCGCAAATCTTCACGTAGATGGTTGGTCAACCTACTATTTGACAACGTGCACTCACTTGAGCACTTCTGTGATCTTATTGAAGAAACTTTCTATCATTTTGATCCATATCATCTTGACTGAAAACTGTTACAGTAATGGAAGGCTCTGTATGAATCAGTTATAGATTTTTGGTAGCGCTTCCGTGACTTGCAATTTCAAGCTTCGAGGAGCCAGATGAAATTTTATTATATTTGGGACCGATTCGAGTATTGTCTTAATAATGAATAACTTGTTACTTTCAGTCCTGATATGTCGAAGGAAAATATGTACTGTTTGAAGTGAACCTTGGCGAAAACAAAACGCTTGCGCGCTAACTAGTGTCACCTTCTCTAGTCAGTTTCTTTTGGGTTAAACCTTGTCAGCTCAGTCAAGTAGAGCAAGGTGAGGGGGAAACCTTAACAGGCACTTCAAAGATACAATAAAATACTTCTCTTTTGGCACAACCTCTTCTGCTCTCAATAAGTTGGGATCCCTCTTCCACCTCTAAAATGCATAAGTGTTGTGCACAATTAAAAAAAAATGAAAAGCCAAAAAATTCAAAATGAAAATGAATAAGGTGAAAGAAGAGAAAGGCTTCCTCCGCAGGGAGGTGATGCAAGTAACTCTGTCAGGGTACTGACTAGGCTTGCTGGTAGCAAATCTATGCTTGTGTTCCTATGTGACTCCACCAGGGTACTATCCAGGCCTGCTGGTAGTGGAGCAACACTAGAGATGAAACTAAGACTCTAATGACTATACTGCTTGTGCATCAATATACCCATCAACCCTAATCAAAACAACTATGTTTCCTTGGCTTGGAATGTGTGTCAATCGACCAAGAGCTTGGCAGATGCTAAATCTTACAATCAAGCCAGTGTAAAACAAAGATGAGTTGAGAACTGAACAATACTTCCTGAGGTGTTAGACTTGCTTTTCACAAGCAAGGTCCATTCAGAGAGATGGAGTTCTACCCGTGTGTCACCAAGTGTTGTAGCGGCTACAACCACCCTCCAAAATTTTGCCTTACCCCATTTTGGAGCCTCCCTACCAACCTTTCACAACACCTTGTATTGCTTCGTCAGGTACACAAGCTTCAGTGTTTTTCTTACGCAAAGGAAGCCTGTTGAGCATAGCTTGATCACAGAATATTCTCTCGCCCTTGGTCGAGCTACAGGCTGAGAACCTTCCCCAAGAAAGTTGTGCATTTATGGAGGGAAACCAACCTTCCCTCCAGAAATTGTGCAATTATGTCTGGCAGCCTTTTGGGCTCCAGAATTGCACAATTCTGCAAGCCAACACTCCCAGTAGAAATTGTGCAAATTTTCCCAGCAGGGCTGCTCAACCCATAATTTGTACAAATCTGGGCAACAGTTAGCTTCTTTTCCCATAAATTGTGCAAACCTCCTGGGCAATCAACCCAACTCCCATCCATAAATGCACATTTTTCTCAAGTAGTTGAGTAGCTGCATGCATGAGTAGTCTGGTTTACCAGTTCCACCAGGGAACAAGGAAACTTGACTTGCATGCATGCATGACTTGTTCTTCCTAAAATAGTGAAAGGCAAAAAGCAAAAGGCATCCCATGATTCAGGGAGTTATATTTAGCAGTCGAAGGTTACATGTAAAGTTGTTTTAGAAGGTTCCCTCCAAGTGTTGTTTTTTCCTAGATTTGTGGCACACGCATCATGAGCCAAAACTTATTTATTTGACACATCAAAGCTCATTATTTCACATCTATCTTGGAGCTCTAACATCCCACAACACATCCAGGACTCTTCGACACATCCGGCTCAGCTATTCACGGGTAAGTGGCCTCAACTTGCCTTTTTCAACATTTCTGTCGCTTTTTGTGTATTCACTTGTGTGAGTGTTCTTTGCTTGATTTCTTTGAATGCTTTAAGTCATTTACATATATACTAGCTTGTCCTAGCTCTTTTTTAGTTTTTTGTTGCTATATCACCACTGTCCCATGCATGAAAGTGTTTTTCATGAACGTTCGCCCAACCGGCGAATTGATTCACCCACATGCATGTTGATCTATTTTTTGAATATTTCATTCATGTTTTGCATGCACTGTCAATCACTTCTACTTTCACTTAGTGTTTCCATGCATTCATTTTCTTATTTGTTTTCAGTTTCCCATCAGCAAGTCGGGCCAACTTTGGTCTAGACTCTGCCTCAGACCGTATTGCGCAATTTGGGGAAGAAAGGCTCTTCCTTCCTCTCCAGAAATGCGCATTTTTCCCATCATTGGCCTCCAGTAATGTTTTTCACATTTATGGAGGATAGTCGCTGCTAACTTAGGAAATTGTGCAATTTAGTCCTTGGGCTTGCAGTCCTTCCCAGCTGGAATTGCGCATTCCACAATCCCAGCAGCCAACATCTAGCCTGGATTGTGCATTGTGCAGATCCAGCAGCCAGTCCCACCTCCCATACAGTCCAGACTGCCTTTTCCGTAGTTCTGACAGCTATTCACCCAGTCTCCCAGAAGAAATTGCACAATATTTCTCATCACTTTCTCAGGTATGTGCTGTGTCATTCCATGGAATTTGCTTTGTTTCCGCTGACATATTTCTTCCCATGTATGATTGCTTGTCTCCAAATATTTTAGGTGTTCATCTTTCTCAATGGCTTCCAAGAGAACAAGATCCTAGGATACTGATGGAAATGCAGTTGGAGCAACAATTGAGCAAGTGTCCTCTAGTCTTCCAGTCTATGAAGATACAAAGTTGTATCTAGATAAGGAAATTGTAAGGGGTCAATGAAACATTTCTAGGAAATTTTGGGGAACACCTCAAATACTGTAAAGTGTATGTGAACATTCACAAGTCTAGCTTGTACCGGATTGCATATAGATATCTCGTGTTCCCATGCTTTAGACATGATACACTGGATCGTCTCTCACACTAATCTTGAGACGATGACCTTGAGCAGTGTTAGTGGGACGAAGCTTGCTACCTTTTTGGAACAAGATTACGATGAGATGTATTAGATGTCAAAGGCCATCACTATCATGGAGACTCCATTAAGCTTACCCAATAACAGTGCTAACTATAGAGACATTTTGAAGGATTGGGTAAAGGAGCCAGCTCGTTTTAGGATGACACCCAACCAAGTCTACAAGACAAAGATATTGAGGAATGCGTACCAATACTTCATCATATTTTCTTGTCGACTATATGGCCAAGCAAGCACGGAAACCTTCCCACAGAGTTGGGTAGTTACACTAGACCAAGTGGCTAGCTGCTCAGACTATTTAACATGCTACGCTGGATATGTTTCTTCAACTTGTCCTAACGATGAACCACACTGGTTGGTTCGAAACGCGTCGAAAAATGTTTGTCTACATGTGATTTACGCCAAAGATACTCTTTCAACCATGTAACTAGTATGACATACTGGCTCATCAGTTGAAGGAGCAAGTCATGAAGGCTCGACAGTCACCCGAAGGTATGCATGCAAAGATTTACATGTATGCCTACATCCTAGATGCAGTCTGTGCCTGACATGAGTTCCTGGTCTTGGAGTGGGCGTGGTCACTAACGTACACTGCTGTGAACACATATTTCTAGTTGTTATCCGAATGCAGCTTCAAAGGAGTAATCACACGACTGTCCGATCATTTTTTTCCCTTGTATACAAGATGATATTCGAACAAGATCCACCCTGCATGCCAAAGGAAGCAATGGAGGCATTGATAGGCATTGCAGATTGGTATGCATCACCGTCCGATACTTTTATCTGAATTTTTAGTGCGGAGAAGCCTTCGCATGTTCTGCCAAAGTTTTCCTTGGACATACTTGTCATGCAGGAAGCAATGTATCACATCTCGGCAGGATTAATAGCTAGACTGTAGTGAAAGAAGAAGGCACCTTGGCCCACTCTTCCATTACAAATTGGGTTATATGAGATCCAGAGTATCAAGCAAGTGGATGTTGAATCAAAATTGATGAAGAAGTACATGTTCCACCTCCGAAGCTACAATCAGTATGACCCACATTGCATTGTGAAGGATCACTACACAAGAATTTAGTTTAACTGGATCTACAGGGAATTTCATTGGGCCAAGGAGTACCCATGGAGATATTGCTATAGTTTCTCCAGACCCAATGAACTGGTCAGATTCATTGTGGAGTTTTTAGTGAAGCAGCATTAAGAATGGAACCAATAGTAGCAGCAATGGTAGCAAAGCCAAGAATACCAGTGCGCAACAAAGGGAAGAGAAAGATTGTCTATCGCATGGAGGAGGAGAAAAGTTGCAAGTTTCGAGCAGATCCACTTGTAGAGAAAGCAGCTATGGATATAGAGGCAAAGAGGCATCAGCGCGACAAGTGAAGCCATAAGGATAAGAAGAGAATGAAAGAATAAGAGAAGGAGTTGCATGAGCTAAGAGAGAAACTCTGAAAGGAACAAGAACTGCGCAAACAGGAGAGGGAAGTGTAGTAGAAACAAATACAGCAGGGGGTGCAACATGTGCAAATAAAAGAAGCAGTGCCCATACAAGTAATTGATTCATTTGAACATCTGGCATCAGATGAATAGGGTGAACTATCACAGGGGCAAGACATTTCTCATGGGATAGAATAGGCACTTCAACAGTTGGATGTAGACATGGAGCAATAGGAGTTGGAATAGGACACCAAACTCATGCCTCACCACAAAGAGGTCGACTCACTCGCTTTAATGCACCCAGAAGGAGAGCAAGTCTTAGATGACCAAGGAGACACTAAGATCCTTGGTGATCAGTTGGAAGAAGATATGCACACCATCTCGTTTGATGAATCCCAACATAGAGTTGTGCAGTCTCGCAGAGTATCAATTCTGGAGGATCAAACATCCCCTGTGCAAGTTGAAGAATGAGTGATAGTGAATTATGTGCGCAAACATCTAGCTGCCATAGCTGATGCAACCAGAGTGTATGTCGATGCCACTAGCTCAAGTGTTTGTTTCCTAATACCTAAGAATGAGTGAATGGTAAAGGAACTACAAACGACCAAGCAAGGAGGAGACTTGGTGATAATGTCAACTCGAGCTGAACTGAAGAAGGCAATACTAGATGAAGTATTGTCCCTTGACATAGTTATGTGAGCATTGTACTCCAAGTTTGGTACCATGCATAAGGTGGTTGTTCATCTCAATCGATGGCAGTAGCGATGTGTGAGGAGAGCACACATCTTGACAAACATGCATGCTTCTGTTGATGACATGCAAACATGGACGATGAAGTATAAGGGAGCCCCACTTCACTTGCCTAAGATGATGAGGGTTAATGCAATCGAGTTGAAAGCATGTATCCAGAGTCAGATATGGAACTATGAATATCTTCCGCAGTTCATCACTAGCATACAAGCCTCCCATGCATGAGTATTCAAGAGTATGGATGTTGGTGTGCACGCATGCGATCTCATCAATCAGGACTCTCACCCAGGTGAAGACCAAGAAGCAGGTGCTACTAGAGCTTGAATCATACTTTGACGAGTTGATGGGCATCGTGACCAACCCAGATTTGTCGATCAATGCAGACATCATTCACAAGTATGTTGCTGGTCCGCCACATTAAAGACAATGATGTACATGCTTTCAGACGAGTTGGACAGAGGAGCCCGAGCAGTGTACCCGGATGTTATGGAGGCGAAGGTCAGGTTTTAGACAGATGTCACGTGGAAAACACCTACACTATCAAAGCGTATAGAGCTTGGCATCAATATGTTACTATTGATCAGCATGAGGATGTTGAGCAGTTGGACTTCTATAGTTGTCTAAGTCAGAGTGAAGTCTAGTTTGTCTTGCTCAAGCCATTATGTTCACATGGGTACATGTGTATTGTGATTTTGAGTCATGTCAAGTGTAATTCAAGTGTCAATAGTGAATGTAACAATCATAAAGTAGGTGAAGAGTCATGAGGGTAGTTGAACAATCACAAAGGGGAATGTCAGGAGCCACCCCACCCTTTGCTATAAATAGTCCCTCATAACACATTGTATAGGATTTTTCTCAACCAAGCTTCTAATAAGACTATCTTGGAGAAAGCTTGGACAGTATTGTAACACAACTTGGCTTCTCCACTGCACGAAGCCAGTTCATCTCTTTGGAGGAGCAGGCGAATGTGGTTGTAACGTTCCACTGTTGGGGCTAGCAAGTTTACATGGATGTATTGTATGATTGGGAATCACACTTATTTATATAATAACAACCAACACTTTTTCATGCATATGTTGTTATTGTAGTTGGAATGCTCCGGTTTCTTAGCAATAGATGTTGTTTAACTTACATAGTTGTGTATTAACTGCTTCATATGTGATTATATGAATCTTGTTGTAGATGTGTTGTTGGTTTAACCATCACTTTGGATTGCCGACTAATCTGCTTTCCAACTTGTGATGCATCTTCACTCGTGTGTTCCCTTCTCAGCTGAGTACTTCTACAGGTTGCCAAGGGGTGCACTCATCTCACCCCCCATGTGTTAGAACCTCTCATTCACCTTTCTTGACTCACTACAGCGACCACACCCTTGCTACTGACAAAGTTATCTTACTTGCCTCTGTGTGACATCGCACTCAGGGCATTACCTTACGACCCATTGTTGGGACTCTTACACTAAATAGTCTAAGGTCTAATTGGGATTTCTCACTAGGGAGATCCCCTTGACACGTTAGCGGGTCCAACACTATCAACAGGAACATGAGAAACCACCTGAAAACAAAGATAAATGCACAACACCATGGCTATCAAAGAAATGGCAAGGGTAGGCAGAACCACTGTCAATCTAGGAAATCCTCCAGCCAATGACATATCATAACCAAGAAACTACATGCATGTGCCATGCATGCAAAAACTAGCAAGGAAATCATACATGAAATTTGGTACCTACAAATAAATCTAGCTATAGTTGTTGATCTTGCAGTCCCCTTGCACTTTCCTACGTTTCCTTTTTCTTCTTGGTCCAAATCCAAAGTATGCCACACTACTCCAAGAGTGCTCCAAGAAAAATCTAAGTGTGCATGCAGATGAGAGGAGAATATAATAGAGATCTCCAAGCTAAAACTAATGAAAGCCTATTAACTGATCCTCAGAAGTCTTTTTATCATTGAGGCCTCTATTTTCTTCATTTTCCTCTATTTTTCCTTCAATGTCCTTTTCATGCAAATTTGTGACCTTTCACCATCCTTTTATCCTATTTTCCTTTATTTTCATAAATAAAATTCCAATTAATGCCTCTTTGCCTTTGCCAATTTCCTTAGCCATTAACAAACTAAAGTGACACCCCGCTAGGATGTTTTTCCAAACATTCATCTTGGAATACATGTCCCATGGCCTTGGTCCTATTTTTTCCTTTATTAACTTTATTACATCAACTTTTAACCTAAGGCTGTTACAAATTAACACTAAAAATCTCCCCTTGTAATAACCAAAGTCTCACCACTTTTACCATGCCTTCATGAGTTATACTAACCCTTACTATAATTAATATATTTTTACTCTAGCTATGTACTTACACTTTATGGTTATATGGATATTTATGATAAGTGGGGCTTACTCCTCATTCAAAGTCAATTTTTCATGTTATAATAAACCAAGATCTTACCCCTATAACTATGGAAACATTAAAAGAGGAAATATGTGATAGACTTGTACACATTCATATCAACATATAAGTTTGTGCTTAATATTTCCTTAAATACCATTATATATTAGACCTAAAATGCCAAGTCATGGCCCAAATATTTTGAGATAGACTTGCAAGGCCATAAAACTACAACTATATTTTGAGACCAATTGACTTTGATTACAAAAATATGTAAAAACTCTGCATTTACAGCTAGGAAGGCCTCAAAATCTTGCCTAATAATCAGATCAACTAAGGATCTAAAGCTGACCTATATAGATTAATGTTTAAGGAATGACCATTCATTAATGAATATTGTATTCTCTTTTCTTCTAATCCTTTATAAAGACTTAGAACACTTCATCTTCCTTATAAATCTAAGGATTCAATTAGCGTAGGAGCTAGGATTCGAACCTCAAGCTTAGCTCCCACCTTAGAGAGTCACATACAACCACTGGAAGTCATAATTGCAATGATATTGAGATTACATTTTAGTTAGAGAGTACATTAATTATGCAACCTCATACCCATAAGAAAATCATTGTATCAGACATACACAAATTGACCTTATGATATAGAGACAACAATCATCAACACGAGAATCCTCTAAAGCATTGATAACAAACCCCATAACTAGAGATATATGATAGTTTAATATACAAACAAAATTCTGAGCCCCATATAGAAAAAGGCCCAAATTTTCATTTCTAATTTACCAACATCTATCAAGAAGCAAATGAACAATAATCAAATTAATTGAGAAAACACTTATCTAAAATTTCAAGCGAAACAGATATAGGAAGGATCCTTTTCCATCCAACCATAGGCTCATAGATACATCAATGTTATATATCTAGAATCCCCCTATCCAGGCCATGAGAGTATAAGGGAAAAATTAATAACTCATTTGTAGTTAGGCTGGGTAAAAGTAGTTCTCATTCACACATATGATAAGAGTCAAGGATCTCCTTTCCCATTTAAGATTAAGCCCTTGTGTTCTTTAAATGCTTCTAATATAGTTATAAAACCAAATAAGGGAACCAATTCACTTCTCTATAGTCCCTTGGTGATTCCCCCACCTCTTTCCTATTATGTTCAACCAACACACCTTAAGTTGTGACCCGCTTTTCCAACTAGAGTCCAACATTGTATTACAAGTGCTTGATAAGCAAAATTCAGTTTTAGCAAGATCAAAGCACACCAACATCATTCCAATATACAATGGGCACTTTTCTTGGCATATTTGGGTACCCAAAGCTCAATGTAATTATATAAAATGTCCCAAAAAACTTTCCATTTTTGAATGGAAACATTCTACTAGAAAATTTTCTACCCCTGGTATCGACATGTCTCTTCTCTCTATGTGCATCTCTCTTTATGTGTGAATGATTACTTCACACCTTTTCCATTCATGGGTTTCTCCCTTTCTATATTTTTCCATTATCAATGCAATTTTCTACTATATAGTTTCACATTCACCTTAATTCCCATGCAATCCATGGGTCAAATTCAAAATATAGGGAATGCACATATCCCATTCCTTCCATTAAATTCTAAATCATATTTGTATTTTCCACCCTAACTTCCATATCTTGAGGGTGATTGTTCCAACTCTCTACTCATTCACAATTAATTGGTTCTTCGGCAAGAGAGAAAAGGATTAGATTTAAATTTGAATTTCATGTTAAGGCTTTGGCAAGACAATTCCCTACAATGCCCTCATTTCTTTCCCACTCGCTGTATCAAAATGCTATATCAATTCTCATATCTTCCTAGTCAATTACTCAACATTTTAATAATAAAAAGGAATACTACATACACATCATTTTTAATCATTCAATTTTTTTTGTCACAAAGACGCCATTTAAATTTAGATATAGGTAATACAATACCATTAACATAATTAAATACAATTAATTACAATTTAACCCATAAGTTAAGATAGGGATGTTACAATTTCCTCCCCTTTATTCACATTAGCACTTGGTGTTCTTTTGATTGCAACAACACCATCCTAGGTACTCTTCTTTTACTACAACAACATTCCTCAATGCTTCTTTGGTTGCGCTAACAACACAATCATCTTCAACTATTCATTCTTTGTCATTTTTCATTCACTTTCAGGAAACCTATTACGCCATATATAAGCCCCATGTTAAACTTAAACCATTATTAATCCCTAGATATTGAGTTATTGCTTTTCTATCGATATACCATTATTTCGAATAGAGCCTTTCAATGTAGCATTTCATTATAATTGTACCCTATATCTCCTATATATATATTAGGAAAACCTAGTATTAGGATCATCAAATCTTGCTGTATACATGGTATTCATTGTAAAATGAGGCTTCCCCCTTGAAGTGGAATATAATTATTGGTTTTTTATCATTTTTAAGGCACAAGGTTCATAAAATTTGGTATCAGAGCTATGATCCTAGGGTTTTCACTGCTTCAAGTGAGTCATCTCAATGTTTCTGCTAATTTATTTTTGGTAAGATTCAAAATGTGAAATTTTGAGTAGACAAAGAAGAAATCTCAAATTATGTTTGGTAAAAAATTTGGATTCTGGTTCACTATATTTTTAGATATATACAATTTGGAATTTAGGGCTTGTGAATGGTCCTGAAATTCATTCGAAAAAAGTGATCCTAATTTTTTTCTATAATTATCTTGTTGGGAAAATTCAGTCCATGCAATTTTTAGCATATTGAAAAACATCTCAAGGCATGCATGGTAAATTTTTTATATTTTGGTCCACTATAGTTTTGGAGATATATCCCATGGAAATTAGGATTTGTGAATAGTCCTAAAATTAGTTTCAAAAGGGTGATCATGGCATCTTTTCTATAACATCTTTTTCTTAGGAAAACTTAGGTTGCAATATTTTCTGATATATGAGGTGTTGTAACATATTCTTGTCTCAATGAAATTTTCAATAAAATTCCATTTTTTTTGTTTTGTTTTATGCACTTTGTACGATAATATATATGTGTTATATTTTAAAGCCATATATTTATGTTTTAATTTATTTTAATAAAGAAGAGTATCACAATGTTTGAATAAAGTGCTAACATAAAGACCACACCCTTTTCCATGACAAAGATCTTGTTTGATAGATCAATGACCCTCATCTCAGAGTGAAGCCCCCCACCCTATTGCTTGATGTTTAACAGAGGGGTGTGTTCCACAAAAAGTTGTTTCCTGAATTTCGTCTTGACATGCATGGCAACATATTATGAATTGTGCAACCCCCCCAAATTTTATCACTTACCATCCGTCCCCCCTCCTCAAAACCCACTCTTGTTTCCGCCAAAAATAGAGCTCCGCCAAGCTTTTCAATACCTCTGCCATTTTTAATGCTCATTAAAAAATTTTCCATCGTTACTATTGTCATTCTTGTTGAGCATTAGCAATTAAAGAAAAAATACGCCCATTGTTTGAATACCTACATTATTAAAATATTTTTGCTCCTAATTCTTTAAAACACTTAATGCTCCCACCACAACTGCTTCAGTTCATTCAAGGTCTCACTTAACATTTTTTGACATTATAGTGAACCTGAGAAGTACATTCTAGTGAGCAAATATCTAGCAATTGTAGAAGAGTTTTAGAGTTGCACCAATGTAGGGAGTCCCACAAGAACATAAGATGACATAAGCACTTTTCATAGCCTTCAGTTCCACTGGGGATTTTACCAAAATTAGGGAGCTCCGAATGGTGTTTAGGGGCCTAAAGGTTGAGGGGTGGACCTTATACTTCCTATGGATCCCCGCAATCTTGTTAGAGGTCCCTTAGATAAATGGAAGATGCACACTAGAAAACCAGTCTTTGGGTTCTTTTATAATCTTTGGACCATTACCATCCTTAAGGAAATGTTTCAGACATTGGGGCCTATTATACCCATTATTATTAAAAAAATTAAGGAGGTGATTTTTCTCATAGTTTAGGTGGTTTTCATCAGAAACTCTTAATGCTCAAGTAGATAAGGTGTTGAGAACACCCAACTTTTGAGTAGGGAAATGATATGATTTAGCATGAAGATATTTCTTTGAGTGAGTTTTCTTACCAAATATCTGGTGAGAGAAAGAACTATCATCCTTCTTCGAAATAAGGACATCTAGGAAAGGCATACTCCCATTGATTTCACTTTCAATGGAGAACTTTATGGAGCTAGATTAATTGCTAAGATGTCGGGAAAAAAGGTCCATCATTTCCTGACCATGGGACCCGCTAACACTTGTGTCATCTACAAACCTCTTCTAAATCTTTGGTTTGAATGGTGTTGAGACTAAGGCCTTCGACTCAAAGTCTTCCATGAATATATCAGCCACAACAGGGTTGAACCCATGAAAACACCACAAGCCTGTTCATAGAAAAGATTTGGATTTGATCTCTCGCAAATTGTTCTCGTTGCATTTAGAGCTTTCCCACGTGATTTCCATAGGCCTATGGAAAAGGATCGAAGTGTGTTCAACCTTAAAGGATTCTCGTATGGACGAAATTTTGAGGAGAAATAAGTATGAGAATTTTATCAAGCTCTCGAACAAATCCTCTTCTCAGCGTGGTATTTCTGCTTTATCAAAAAATTCTTTCCATAACAAGGTCAATGAGGATCAAATCTTTGCCCTCAATTCATGGATCCATGATAGTATTCCTCCAACATCTAATTATTAGTATTGTTAACCTTAACAATGTTTCAGATGTTATTTGTCAACCTACTGGTAATAATGAAATGAGATCTAGTTTCAATAATGATTATAATAACGCGGTTATTACAGAGACTTTGCTTCGGGTTCCTCCTCTCACTTCCTTTCCTCCCGACCAACGTGATTTCTCTAGCATTGCTCATTATCTAAATAGATCCTATGCAAACTGTACCTTATCCTGCTCCCCTCATCTTTATTTAGTCCCGGTCACTGAGCATGCCAAGCAGAGCATCAAGGATTTCATTTCACTTGGTGTCTTGAAATCTCCCCCTTCCTCCGATGACCTCAAACCTCCCTCCCCATTCCATTTGTCCAAAATCTTTGGCACTTCTTTTGTCGTTGACTCTTCTAACCCCCATGTGGTTATCACTAGATCAGTTGGATTCTCCACCTACGAGACCCATCGATCCGTGGATGTCGTTTTTCCTAATCATATCCCCCTCTTCTCTTTTACTAAACAATGGTTTGGTTGACCCAGATTAGTCCTCCATTTTGAGTTTTTATTATTTTAAATCTATTAGCTTAATGAATTATAACCTCAATAATAATATCATCGATTCTAATATTATTATTAAGAATAGCATTAATAATAAAAATATTTCTCCCAACAATAACGATAATATTAATGATGATAATAATGATAGTTATGCTCTATTTCTTGATGATGATGATGATGATGATGGTGATGATGATGATGATCATAATAATAATAATAATATATTTTCTTTCAATAAAAAGCTTGTTAATGTTTCCATTTTTTTCTCTTGACTCTCCTGTCTATAGTCTTTTGGAGAAGGGATTAAATTTTTCCCTTGCACCTGGAAAAGTCCCGGTTGACGAGATTATTTGCAACATTGAATATGGGATTAGAGACTTACAAGATTTCACTAAGGATATCATCATACAAGTTTGTGTTGTCATCCCTAGAAAGGAAAATCCCCTCAAGAACAACATTTGCAAGCTTTAATTTGATGCTCTAAAGTCTTTGAACAATAACAAGGACATAGTTGTTTTCAAAGCCGACAAGGGTGGTGTTATGGTTATTTTATATATGGAGGATTACTGGAGGAAAATGTTGGATCACATTTGTAATAGTGAGAGCTATAGAAAACTTAATAAGAATCCCTTGAAGAAGATCTCCAAAACTATCGCTCTAACTATTAAACCTAGTATCACTCTTAGTTCCTTTAGCCATAAGTGTTGAAAATGCAGTAAGAAAATCTCAGTTTGACTTTCCTTGGTCAAACTAGAGAAAATTCAAATTTCTATTTGAACATAAATATTGGAGGTAGTTAACTGAGGTGACATGGAACTTGTCACTCAGTTAACTCAATTAATTCGAGTTGGGGAAGCTTGAGTTCATTTAAGTATGTTTAATTACTAATTTGTAGCAATCTATTTCAATTAATTTAAGTTATTGTTATTTTAACTAGTTTTAACTGTCAGAAGAACTAGTGGAGGTCAAGTTGTGGAAGTGGAACTTCAACCACACTCAGTTATCAACTAGTTAACTGATCAATCAACCCAAAATAATTGTTGCATGCAGAGAATTCAAGTTATCCAGTTGAGATGGAGATTCCAAGGCAATGTACTATTAGTTGTAACATATTCCAGTGTACAGGTGATGCATGCAGTTAAAGGAAGGACCTAATGCAATTGCACAATTCCATGGTGGGAAATTCCTAAAAAATAGGGTCCAATTTATCAAGGGAACAAAGCAAGGAAATAGGAGCATGGAGGGCTTGAAAATTGACTAATTGTAGGCTAGAGTCAGTCAGTCAGGTAGAGGGATAGAATATACATTTTCAGGGTGTGCTTAGGCTTGAGCAAGCATATGTATTTCATCTCTATTCTCTGTTTAATGCAATATAGATTGCAAGGGGTTTTAAGTAGTTTCTTTCCCCTATATAAACTATGTGCATGTGTGATGTTTCATTTTTCATGTCTATGATTCTTTCTCTAGATGATGAATTAACTTCCGCAGATTAGTAGAGTAGCTTAAAGTCTTGTGATTTAATAAATTTCATGAGAATTTTTTAATCTACACATTAATTTCTACATGGTATCAGCGCTGGAATCACTGTAGAGAAGAGTTTTCAAAGTTTTCATTATAGGAGTTTCGAATTTGCAGATCAATGTTGCAGGTTTTCTTTAGGGTTGAGAAGACGAATTTCAATGGACTAAGGCTCGAGTATTCCCTTGAGGGAAGCTTGAATTGTGTTGCATGGAAGGACCACATGGAGGTAGTATTAGAGGATAATGGGTTGAAGGCATTCTGAAACCAAAAACATCTGATGCTAAGGATATGGTTATATGGAAGAAGTGTGTAACCAAGACAAGGAGAATCATATTGGAGGGAGTATGAGACCATGTTGTCTCAAATATCCACAGGAAAGAAAATCCGTATGAAATGTGGCATGCACTGAGAGTTTTGTTCCAGAATAGTAGTGACCACAAGAAATTGGCACTCAAGGACAAAATTCAAAATATTGAGATGCAGAGGAATAAGATCATTCCATAGTACCTGAGTAGGTTGACATAATGTTGTGAATAAATTAGTCAAGTTGGTGTTACTGTAGCAGAGTATGATTTGGTGAACCTAACCTTTATAGGCCTTCTCAAGAGCTGACACAACTACTAATATTCGGTGAATGGGAGGGAGAAACTACCAAATTAGGAACGCATATTGTCTGATTTGGTATAAGAGGAAATAAGGAAGAATATCAGAGATGAGACTTCATCCAAGGGTGAGGACGAGGAGAAATGTTCCTTGGCTAGAAAGGCACAAAAAGGTAAAGGGAAGCAATACCAATCCAAAGTACAATCTAGTGAAGGGGGAAAGAAGAAAGAATTATCTAGAATCAATTGCTTTCATTATCATGAATTTGAGCACTATGCCACAAAGTGTCCACACAAGAAGACAAGTAATAAGACCTCAAGAGGAGTAGTGGGTGAAGCTTTGGATTCACAGGTCAAGCTTGATTTTACTCTCATTACATGCATGGCCAACACAATGATGGGAAGCATGTGGTATATTGACAACGATACCTCATTCCATATGAAGGGGAATAGAGCTTTTTTCAGTGATTTGGAGGAGAAGGATATCCAAATGAGCATCAATATGGGAGATCATGGAAGGTACTATGCGACCGATATTGGTACAATCACCTTTTAGAGGGAGTCAATCTCTCCTCTTAGGCTCAAGGATGTGGTGTCTATTCCAGTTCTAAAGAAAAAACTTGTCTTCGTTGTATTTTTGGAAGGCCCTGATTATGATATGATCTTCAGCAAAGGAAAGGCATTCCTAAGAAGTATAGCAACAAGACAGGGGAAGAAGATTAGAGTTCGTGTGAAGAACCTCTACAAGCTAGTTGTGGAGGATTGTGATACATTGAGCACAAAGGCAGAGAAGGTGCATAGCCCTAATATTGGTGAAATTTGGCATAAAAGATGTGGCCATTTGTATCATGGCACTTTGAAAATCATGCAGCAGATAACCAAAAGCCTCCCCAAAGGAGAATTAGAGTAGTAGGACACATGCAAAGGTTGTACCTTAGGAGGTACATAGAATCCACTTTCTATGATCGGGACAACAAAGCACATGCAATCCTTGAAAGGATCAACTCTGATGTTTGTGGACCTTTCTCGATAGCATCTACTGTGAGACACAAATATTTTGTCAAATTTATTGATGACTTCCCACGAAAGTGATGGATCTTATTCATGCAGAATAAGGATGATACTTTCTCCAAGTTCTTAGAGTTCAAGGCACTAGTGGAGAAAGAAATAGGCAAGAAAGTGAAGGATCTTAGGAGCGATAATGGAGGTGAGTATGTGTTGAATGAGTTTAAAAAAAATATCAAAAGAAGGGATTCGACGAGAGTTGAAAACACCCCACAACCCACAACAACATGGGGTGGCTAGGAGGAAGAACCAAAGCATTGTGGGAGCAACACAAGCAATGTTTCATGACCAAATCCTACCTCTGCACTTGTGGGTTGAAGCATGCAACACAACAGTCTATTTGGAGAACATGGGTCCTCATCCGATTCTTGGCATGATCACACCAGAGGAGGATTTCTTGGGGTGGAAGATAGATGCGTCGTACTTCAAGATATTTGGAGCCTTTGTTTATTTCCATCTCTCCAAATAATCAAGGAAGAAGCTAGAGAAAATAATAGATTTGGGGGTATTTATGGGTTACACATAAACTCCCCATAATTATTGTGTGTATTTTCCATCACTCAATATGACAGTTTTGCGACGGGATGTCAAACTTGATGAAGGAAAATCCATGTTTTTCTCTCTTGAGAGGGAGATTCAGATCCCACCAGAGGAGGAGCCTCAAGATGTTGTGGAGCAACCACAAGTTGAGGAACAGAGAGTGGAGACATCCAATCAAGAAGAACGATCCAAAGAAGGAAGGAAGAGAACCAGAGAAGCTGAGATAGTTGTGCATGATGCGAGGGAGAATGTGGGTGCTCCTTTAAATCAGCGTAGGTAGAGAATGTCACCAGATTGGTACACTTACAACATGGCTCTAATGGCTTAGTTAGTAGATAATGAGCCATCCTATTTCGGGGAAGAAGTAGAGCAACCTATATGGGTCGATGCAATGGTAGAGGAGTATGAATCCATTGTGAAGAAAAGTGTTCGGGAAGTGGTCTCAAGACCAACAGACAAATCAGTTGTGGGTTAGAGATGGATCTTCAAGATGAATTAGGAAACATATGGAAGAATAGAAAAGTACAAGGCCATATTTGTGGCCAAGACGTACTCTCGGGTGGAGGGAATTGACTATGAGGAGACCTTTGCTCTTGTAGCAAGCTACTCATCCATCATATCAATCCTTGCTTTGGCTACACAAATGGGGTGGAAGATACACCAAATGGATGTGAAAAATGCATTCCTCAATGGAGTTATTGAGGAGGGTTATATCGAGCAACCAGAAGGATTTGAAACTTTTGATCGAGAGTATCATGTGTGCAGACTCAAGCGAGCATTGCATGGTCTCCAACAAGCACCCCATGCTTGGTACACTAAGATCGATAGTTATCTCACCAATTTGTGTTTGTCTCTCAGGGAAAGTATGCTAATGAGATACTTCAAAGGTTCCACATGGACATGTGAAAACGAACTAGAGGAAAGAGGATGCCACTTTAGGTGAGGAAGTGGATGTGATTATTTACCGACAGTTGGTGGTTTCACTTATGTATCTTGTGAACACATGACCACTCATGTGCTATGAAGTTATCTAGCTGAGCCATGCTATGGTTAGTCCAACCAAACTATTTTGGAGGGAAGCTAAGCATGTTATACAGTACCTCAAAGGCACTACCCAGTTTGGACTATGGTGCAGACAGATAGAGGAAGTGAAGGTGTGTGGCTTCATTGATGCAAATTAGGTAGGAAGACCATCAGATTGGAAGAGTACATCAGGTGGAATTTTTAGTGTTGGGACTACAATGGTTTCTTGGTATAGAAGAAAGTAGAGGTTAGTGGCACTCAACTCATCAAAAGAAAAATATATGGCTACAAGTCAAGCAACATGTGAGGCGATCTAGATGAGAAAGATACTTGTTGGATTATTTGGTCAGATGATGGATCCTACTGTGATTTACTGTGATAAGTAGAGTTGCATCAAACTCTCTCAGAATCTTATTTTTCATGATCAATCCAAGAATATTGATATCCGATATCACCATCTACGAGATTGTGTGCAGAGGCAGATTACGTTGTTGTAGTACATTCCGACAAAGGAACAAGATGCTGATATTTTGACAAAGGCCTTGCCAAGAGGGAAGTTTGAGTTCCATAGGTGGAAGATAGGGGTGGTTGATAATCCCTTTTTGGCTGAGAGGGAGTGTTGAAATGTAGCAAGAAAATCTCAGTTTGACTTTACCTTGCTCAATAGAGAAAATTCGAAATTTTATTTCAGCAAAAATCTTAGAGGTAGTTAACTGAGGTGACATGGAACTTGTCACTGAATTAACTCAGTTAATTCAATTTGGGGAAGATTGAGTTTAGTTTAGTATGTTTGATTGTTAATTTGTAGCAATAAATTTCAATTAATTTGAGTTATTGTCAGTTTTACTAGTTCTAACTGTGAGAAGAACTAGTGAAGGTCAAGTTGTGGAAGTGGAACTTCAACCACTCTTAATGATCAACCAGTTAACTGATCAATCAACCCAAAATAATTGTTGCATGAAGTGTATTATCAATTGTAGCATATTCTAATGTGTACAAGTGGTGCATGCAATCAGAGGAGGGACCTAAAGAAATTGCACAATTCTATGGTGGGAAATTTCTAAAAAGCAGGGGCCAATTTCTCAAGGGAACATCACAAGGAAATAGGAGCTTGGAGAGATTGAAAATTGGATAAATGTTGGCCAGAGTCACTTAGTCAGGTAGAGGGATAGACTATACACTTGCAAGGTGTGCTCAGGCTTGAGCAAGCATATGTATTTCATCTCTACTCTCTGAATAATGCAATATAGATAGTAAGGGGTTTTGAGAAGTTGCTTTCCCCTAGATAAATCTATGTGCATGTGTGATGTTTCCTTTTGCATATCTATGATTATTGTTCTAGATGGTGCACTAACGTTATCAGTAGAGTAGCTTCAAGTCTTGTGATTCAGTAAATTTCATGAGCAATTTTGAATCTACACATTAATTTCTACAATAAGCTCATCGACAATAGTCCTCTTACCCCTAGGATCTATGGAATTCCAAAGACCCATAAGGAAGGGGCTCCCTTGAGACCCATTGTCAATAATATAGGAGGGATGACCTATCTTCTAGCTAAGTATTTAGCCTAGAAGCTAAAACCCCTTGTTGGCCTTATTGAATCCTTTGTTAAGGACTCATCATCATTCGTTAATGAGTTAAAGGTTATTAAACTTGATCCTGGTGATATTATTGTGGGTTTCGATGTAGTCTCCTTGTACACTAATATCCCTATTAATAAGGCCATTGAAATCATCAAGCGCATTATGGATCTTGATACAACTAAATTAGTTGAAATATGTCTTACCTCTACTTTCTTTAGCTTTGATGGGGAATCCTATGAATAGACTTATGGTGTTGCCATGGGTTCCACCATTCCCCCTATTGTGTCTAATCTATATATGGAAGAATTTGAATCAAAGGCCTTGGCCTCAAAATCATTCAAAACAAATCTTTGAAAGAGGTTTGTAGATGACACATATGTCATTTGGTCCCATGGTTGGGAAAACTTGGACCTTTTTTTTCCAATATCTTAACAATTAGTCTAGCTCCATAAAGTTCACCATGGAATGTGAAATCAGTGGGAGTTTTCCTTTCCTAGATGTCCTTATTTCAAAGAAGATGACGATTATTTCTCTCACAAGGTATTTCATAAGAAAAATCACACAGATCAATATCTTCATGTTAAATCCCATCATTTCCTTGCTCAAAATTTGGGTGTTCTCAACACCTTAGATACTCGAGCGTTAAGATTTTTTGATGAAAACCATGTAATATATGAGAAAAACCACCTTGTTAATGTTTTAGGCACCAATGTCTGAAATATTTCCATAAGTCTGACAATGGTCCAAAGATTATAAAATAACCCAAAGACAGGTTTTCTAGTGTGCATCTTCCATTTATCCAAGGGACCACTAACAAGATTGCGAGGATCCTTAGGAAGCATAAGGTCCCCTCAACCTTTAGGCTCCTAAACACCATTCAGAGCTCCCCGAGATCAATAAAAGCCCCGGTGGACCGAAGGATACGAAAGATGTTTATGTCATCCCATGTTCTTGTGGGACTCCCTACATTGGTGAGACTAATCATTCAATAAATCAAAGGATTTATGAGCACACAGCTGAAATCAAACATGGGAGAACCCGATTCTCAACTCTTGTAGAACACAAGGAAAAGTATAAAGATCACATCTGCATTGAACAGACCCAGGTCATTGCTAAGATTAGTCATTTCCCTCACGGCAAGTTTAGGGAAGCCATATAAATCGAAAGAAGGCCTAGTAATCATAATAGAGACGACGACTGGAAGATTAGCAGTTGTTGGGTCTCAACCATGTCTTTTTAATTTTATATTTTCCTTTATTTTATTTAATTTTTTTTATGTGATTTTAAAATCGTTTAATTTTGTCCGCCTGGGGTAGCTCAAGTGGTGATGGTCGTGGAATGGAATCTCACCGAAACAGAGATCTTGGGTTCAAATCTTGTATTACCCTCCCTCGTTGTGGGGTGAGTAATGGAGATGTAAAAAATTGAAAAATGAGAGTCCTGCCAAGCTTAACAAAAAATCATTTATTTTTAAAAATCGTTTTTACTTTTATTTGATATTAAAAATCACTTTTACTTGTTTAAAAAAAAAAAACCATTTTACTTGTTTTTAAAAATAATTGTGTTTTTTTTAAGAATCATTTTACTCTGATTTTAAATTACTTTTACTTTTATTTGATTTTAAAATTCAATTTTACTTTTGAAAAACCATTTTATATGAAAATAAAATTTATTATATTAATATTATTTATTTATTTTTATTTGGTAAACCTCCTATTTGAAATTAAAAATCATTTTAATTTAATAATCATTTTCAATGTTATTTTATTTTACTTGAATTGATTTTATTGTTATTATTATGATTTCTAATTAATTAATTAATTTTTTATTTAAAAAAATTTAACTTATTTTAGTATTTTTAAGTTTGACCCATAGGTAAAAAATTATATTTATTTTTAGTTACTAACTTAATATCATATTAAATATTATAAAAACTACTCTGACATTCATATTAAAATATTTTTAGTCATCTATTAAAATCTAGTCATTATGTTCTAACAGTTGAAATCAATGATCTCTACAATGTTCTCTCCATTAAAATGCATGTCAGATCTATTTCTCCATCTTATCTCGATGATGAACCACACTAGATGGTTCGAAACGCATCGACTAAAAAGTCTCATGTGGTTTTTTCTGAAAATTTTCCAATATACATAATAAATATCCTTTTCCATTATTATGAATGTATGTCCAATAGTTAGAATACCATTAATTGATCAACAGTTAGAACATTTGTGATGTCAACTAGTACTTGGTTCAATTCCCTTGCGAATATGAGTTGAGTCTAACAAGCCAATGCAACCCATGGAGCGATTTGGCTAGTACATTTGACTCTTTCAGTGGTTGACTAGTTGATTCCTCCATTGATATTTTGGATTTGACTCTTCCATGGTTGAAATTGACATGTATACATTTGAATCAATTAAATTGGCTATCCAGCAAGTTGATCAAATTGACTAGGAAGACCAATCATGTTATGAAACCATCTCAAGAAAAAGATAGAAAAGATAGATCAATGCCTTAAAATTCAGCCTCTTCGAGGGGGAAACCTCCTTTACATTAAATAAATGAACAATTCTTGGATGATTCAAATGACAAAACCTCCTTTCTATATATAGGAGTCTAA
>APFE030808699.1:2728-27266 GCA_000404065.3 Pinus taeda
ATTATAATATATTATATTATTATGTTAGGTTATGGATATTAAATTTATAATATTTAAATGTCTCAATGGTTGTAAATTACATTCTTCCAAAGTGTTTGACAAAATGCCTGAATGCTTGGATATTATATTTTTGTAGAGTGTTTGAAAAAATGCCTCAATGGTTGTATATTACATGATTGCAAAGTGTTTGTAAAAGAGCTCAATGGTTGTAGATTACATGCTTGAATTTTTTTAATCAAAAGGTGTCAATGGTTGTAGATTTTGTGCATATAAATTGTTAGAGTAAATGCATTTCTTACTATAGCTTTTATGTATTAGAAAGTTATGAATAGATTATGATGTAGCTTTCTATTTTTGCAAGTTTCTATTTTGATGTGAAAATAAATGAGGCTGAAGTGTGAATAGAGAATATACTTCAATGACTATAGAAAACAACTATCTATGCCCAATTTTGGTAGGTCGATTGTTTTACATGGAAATTTTTAAAGAATAATATGATTATGAATTTGTAATAATGGCTCCTCTTGGTGCAACATTCATTATACGAGTCTGGTGATTGAAACAATGCTATTGATAATTTTTAATTGATGAATCAATAAACTTATCATATTTATTAGATTTAATAATAAAGAGAAGCATATTCCTCCTTCATTGATCTTATTACAAGTAGGTTAATACTCTTACCTTATTTGTGATTTTCATGGCAGAAGCAATATTTTGTGTTCTTGTAGCATACTTTTATGGTTATGATATCAAGAGTCAATAACTAGATCTTATTTGGCACAATCTAGGAAATCAAATATATTGATCTACCTTAATATTTGCAAATTGAATTATGGTGGAATTTAGTTCTAGTCTTACTTAGAGCTCATGTATAAGTATGAAAAGAGAACATTCTTATTTAAACTTGAGGAGAAATGTGCTTTGGAATTGGTTTTAAGGGAAAGTTATCCCTCACTCCTCATGTTGAAATAAATGAAGGAAGAAGATTACATGAAAGCTAAGTTAGTCATATTATGAAACTATAAAATAAAAAAAATAGCATTAAGTACTAGTGTTCAATGTGACCTTCACTTCTTTATATTATTAATGGTTGGTAAGGTATGACCTTCACCAAATATTTTCCAACTCAAAGGAATCAATTTTCCATTCATCCATCATCAACTTTAAAGATATCAAAATCAAATATAGAGAAGAGGATAATACATAAGCCAAGCATTGTTCATCATCACATTTCCTCTTTTCAAGTTTCACCACATTGTCTTTTTAGCCAAAAGAGCATCTTTCATGCAAATTATTATTAAACATGAGATGGAAGTAAAAGCACCATGAAACAATAACTAAGGAAAAAAAAATAACATGTAAAGTAACATGCATAACATAAAATAATAAAATAAATGCAAAGGCTAGTTGGAGAGCCAATGCAAGACAAATGTACAAGAGAATGAGAATGCAACTAGACCTACTCCTAAGCTAACCAACTAGAAAGTGAAGGTCAAGGGTAATGAAATCTACAATGAGGAAACCATTGTTCATGACTTGCAAGCACAAAGATAAGAAAAATTAAAATTGATATATAATAATGTGCAGTAGAAAAAATTAGAACTTTAATATCCTACACAAAAGATAGAAGTTTTTTGCTAGATGTAGAAATATTTGTAGTCCTTAATCAACCTTCTACATTACCCTTTTGAAAAGAATAAAAAATAGACAAACCTCTACAACTCTTCATGAATATACCTACATGTGTGTTATTTTTTACAGCAAACCTCCAAAAACATTGAAAATTATTACTTACATAGGGATTTCTGAGAAAGATGCTATTAATTAATTATAGATTGGATCATGACATTCAAAGAGTTCCTCATGAAGATGCTGAAATCCTTGAGAGAAAGAATTTTCAAATAATGGTATGGAATCAAGATGAGAATCTTGCAAGGGAAAATGAATCTGATCATATTCAAAAAGCTTGTCAAGATGGTGAGGGATTGACATAACCATAATTAGAAGCT
Organism: Pinus taeda; assembly: GCA_000404065.3. NCBI lineage: Eukaryota > Viridiplantae > Streptophyta > Pinopsida > Pinales > Pinaceae > Pinus > Pinus taeda. Next base: position 4,741 of record APFE030808699.1, read on the forward strand.
AAAGTTCCTCAAATGCTTGACAAGTATCTAAAAAATGAGATGATAAATGATAAGTGTCAATCGATGAAAAACAACTATCATGAAATTACTAATGGGGAAATGACAATTTGAATGATAGTTGTCATGATCAGATAGACTAATTAACGTTTAGGATTCTTGGTTAAGAGATCACAAAGATACATCAATTTGGACAGCTTTTCATATTATTTGAATAATAGAACCATCTTCCTCATATGTTGAATGTGAGAGAACATTTTTTTCTAACCAGTGACAAATTTGACTAGGATCATAATCATCAAAAGAATTAAAACAAATTCTAGTATGTCAAACACATGAAACCATTCAAGTTGTAGTGGATGTGTTGGGTATGGAGCCTAATTATCTTTTGTATTCAAAGGTATCACCGTATTGGACCCCTGTTCAAAATCGGGTGGAAACGCCACCCATAAAATATTCACTGTAGGGAGGGGAGGGGGGCCTAAGAATGGATGTAAAATTGCCTTGTAAAAGTATAGTAATTTCTAGTCAATTTGGGCCATTCATTAGGTAGAGATCTGATGGTAGAAGTTATGTTTAATTTAGGGTTTTTGGCCCTAGAAGGCAACCCCTCACTATATGAGGGAATTGTATCACGTCTATGTAGATCTATATTCTGAGTGAGAAAGAGAGAGGAGATTAAGAGCGAAGAGGGTGTTACAACGGATCTACTATAGGTTGTATCTCTTCAGTTTGCTAGATAATATAAAAGGAAGGACTGGTTGTTTCTCCATGGAAGTAGCCCAAATAGCGTGAACCACGTATATCTGTGTCTCTCTTTTCTTTTTCTTTTTATGTTTATATTTCTACAATATTTTATGTGTTCCATTTCTCTGTAATATATAATTTTATAACAACTGGTATCATAGCCGAAGGTCTATTTGGCTGATAAACTACCAGAAGAGAAGGTTTCCTAGTTCAAGTTGGAGAAATGGTGGAAGATGATAGGTTTAGGGTCAAAAAATTCAATGGCCAAAACTACCAGCTATGGAAGATGTAGATGGAAGATTATCTGTATCAGAGAGATCTGTACCTACCATTAAGTGAAAAGACAAAGAAGCCAACGATTGTGATAGATACAAAATGGGATATTCTTGACAGAAAGGCACTTGGAATGATACGTCTATGCCTAGTGGCATCGGTAGCATTTAATATTTTAAATCAAACGACAACAAAGTGTTTAATGTTGCCATTGGCCAAACTATATTAAAAACCCTCGGCCCCAAATAAGGTATTTCTTATGAAGCATTTATTTATTATGAAGATGTTAGAAGGTGGATTTTTTGCAGTCCATTTAAATGATTTTAATACAGTTACAAGTCAATTAAGTTCTGTAGGGGTAAATTTTGATGATGAAGTTAGGGCTCTGTTATTTCTCTGCTCATTGCCAGAAAGTTATAATGGCTTAGATATGGCAATTATTAACTATGTCTCTTGATCTAGTACTTTAAAGTTTGATGATGTTGTCAATGCAATCCTTTGCGAGGAAATGCGATGCAAAAGCTCCAGTGAGAAATCAGGCAATGCTTTGACTGTAGAGACTAGGGGAAGAAAAATGGAAAGAGGAAAGAGCTCAGGATATCGCAGTAAATCAAGAAAAGGCAAATCCAAGTCTAGATCGGGGATAGTGTGCTCAAAATGCGGGAAGAAAGGACACCTGAAGAAAGACTGCAAGTCTCAGAAGGGAAAAGAAGGAGACCTGTAGCAAGAAACTAATCATGAAGTGAATGTAACAGGTGATGAGTCGCAAGATGCTTTGATTCTTTCATTAGAAAATATTATTGATGCCTGGGTGGTAGATTCAGGGGCCACATTCCATGCCACACCTGATAGGAAACATTCTCATGATTATGTTCAACGACATTTTGGATAGGTTTGATTGGATGATGATAAACATTGTAAAATCATTGGAATGGGTATAGTTTTCATAAAACAGCAAAATGGAAACTAGTGGCTATTGAAGGAGGTAAGGAATGTTCCAGATCTGAAGAAAAATCTGATTTCAAGAGGGAAGTTGGGAGGTGAAGGTTGTGTAACTACTTTCACAAATAAAACCTGGAAGTTCATAAAAGGATCCCTAGTAATAGCAAAAGGAGAAAAGGTTGGTGCATTGTATTTATGCAATGGTATTTCTAATTTTGTTAATACTTTAACCTCTGCAAGAGAAGATACAACATTTTGGCATCATAGGTGTTACCGGGAAAACTCGTGTCTATTCAAAGCTACTAGTCCCACTAAGATGGGTAGTTGTCTTAGAAACAAACAAAGTAAAGTTACTTGTTTTTTCCTTTATGAGAGATAGATGGGAGAGAAGTAGAGAGTACCAACCTCAGTCTTTCGCTTGGTTCCTTGATTGTTTCCTCCCTTCTTTGATAGAGCTTTACCACTCCTTCCTCACTTGTCTCGCTTCAAAGAACACCTGTAGAGTCAAAGCAACATAATACCATCAAAGCACAGATATCTATAACCATAAACAATATAGGATTACATATATATCAACAATACAAATGCATATACCAATACAAGATTCAAAAATATACAAGAATATGGAGGAAAACTCAAATAGCTTTATTGATAGTAGTATAAGAGAGGATTAGAACCCAGTGGTCTGACGCAACGCCATCATCCCAGCATGAAAGCCCCCTACACCTCATGAAAAGCTAGATCACTCAACACTATAATGTTTCACAAAGAAACCAACAACACTTCATTACAAAATACAAAATTCTAGCCTTTGGATCTCTAGGATGAGGGATCTATATATAGATATTTGTATGTGGGTGAGTCAACTTCTGGGATTTTGATTAGTGTCATTTCTCTGATAGTTCATGGTTCCATTTGGAGATTTCATGATCTCTCACTCATCCTTGGGCGAATTCAGAGAGGCAAGTGTCAAATGAGTAGTTTCTAGAAGATTCTCTAGGTTTCCACCTACCAAACTGCCTATACCATTTGTCTACTCTCGCCTATCGCATCCTACAGAAGGGCTTTTCAGTATGCATCACACCCCCCATGTGCAATAGGTGAGATGCATCGCACCCTGACCATGGAGCAGGTGAGATGGTCTAGTTTTGACCAGGTTTGAGCAGTTTTTGAGGGAGAACTTCAAGGAAATAATGTAATTAGTTAACCTTGTTCCTTTAGGGTATGAAACAACACTTTTAGGGGCTTACAAGCCCTTGGTTTATGGACATATGTGATTGGGGTTGCAGTGCCTAAATATGTCTATAACAGTTGCCCCCTAAAGCATGAGGTCGTAAATCTTCTAATGTCGGGTGAAATGCTTTATCATGAGGATCAAAGGTTTTTCGAACTGGAAGGTGACCTATAATAAGATACAATACATACATTATCTTCATAATATTGTCATGATCTAGCTGAGACGGGCATTCCCATGCTTAGCTTTATAAATTCATTTTCATGTACATAAGACAGACAACCGTCTGTGTGGTAGACTGATGATTCTGGTAGAGCCATCATCCCTTAGCTTGGATGATTATCTGTGGAGCTATGATGTACATTTGATGTTTTTATTTCCTTGAATATATTGCAACTCGGATGGATGAAACTGGATCCAGGGTCTTCAAATTCATTCAATCTTCACTCGGAGTACAATTTGATCCATGTGAAAAGATGTTGTGATGTTGAAAATGGAAAGACATCGCTTGATTACTAGCTAATAATGTAAGCTATTAACAAGCGTGAGAGGAATCACCAATAATGATAATGACCCTCAAGGTATTGCAGTACAATTCACGTGGTCTGAATACATGAATTGATGTCAAACACCACGCAAAATATTTCAATCGAAGGCCATTGATGTATACCTATCACTGGAAGTGAGAAACTTGCCATTGAGGCATGTAGGCTTCAAAGTACTGAGAGGGTTGTTCCTAAGTCGACTTCTTGGATAATGAGTTGATGTCGATAAGAAGTGACCCATCGTAGGAGGGCCTTAATGAATCCCACATCTACGACATGGAATGGAGCAAATGATTTTGCGGAGGTGAAAACGATCTAATGATAGAAGGTTCAGGGTGGCAGTCATGAAAGAATGGAGTGTGAAGGTATTGCAGCGGATGAGGCATAAGCTGGGTTGGTGAATTCTCTGAGCGACTTCTCTTGAACATATCAGCGACACTGAAAAGGATTCATAGCATTTACCCCAAAAATGGATGGTACGGAAGACCAATGGTGATATGACCGGCGAACGGAATAATCCAACCCGACTCAATCATGGTGATGGATTGAAAGTGTCATGTTCAAAAGCGACTTGCTACCAATAATGTTTCTTCATGTTTTCTTCAAAAATTTTCCCCAATCATTTCTGACCAGTACCTCTTTATTTTTGTCAAGCTTGAGGAGGATAACATATGCTTGTTCTATATTTTCCCTGCGGGAAAACCTGTCACTATGTTTTAACGAGCCTAGCGATAGTGAAACTTGCTCTTATATGTAATGGACAAGTTTGTCGCTATTGGTTTAACGAGTTTAATGACAAAGATAACTTGGTCCTTTTCAATTTTATAGAGTGTGAAAAGAGACAGAAAGGAAGCTCTAGTAATCCTTTTTCATAGTATAATCCATTAAGTCTGAAAAAGTATAAAATGATACGAAAGGGATGACTTTTCCGATCACTTTAACGAGCCAAGAAAGAAAAGTGTAGGATCTTTTTGTGTAATGATCCTCAGGTTGAAAAAGATTAAAATATAGAGGAGGGATGGCACTTCCAATTACATTAACGAGCTAGAGAGGCCAATTGCTCAACAATATTTTTATATTTTACGAGTCTAAAAAGAGCTTAAAAGAGACTCATCTTTAAGGAACGAGTGATATTTTCGGGTAGCAGCTAGTTCGAGGTAAGGTTTGGAACTTTTCAATCATGGCAGTGTAAAGAAAGTGGCTAACAGAATCACTCTTTGCAACTGTTCTTCAAAAGGGTAAACAATCAAGTGGAGGCGGATGATCAGCTAAAAAGCGGAGGTGATGGTAAGAAAATGACCAAGGCTCAAAAGCTGATAGGAATGCGATCACAAGGGTTATTTACTGAAAATGGGTTCATTTTTCAATGAGCTTGAACTCTGGGGGAACATATGCTCATAACTAAGTTTATTTTTAATGAGCTTGAACTTTGCAGAAACATTGCTTGTGATAATAGTCAAGATATTCCATTCACCATTAACACTATGTTCTCTTGACGGTCGTACTACCTATTCAATTGCTCCATCAAACTAATTAGAAGTGTAAATACATGCTTGGAAAAATGAGTTAAAAAACCAATACCTTGAATTACGTGAACAATAAGATAAAAGTAGTTTTTACCTCTCATTTTACCATTTCATTCAAATTTGGGATTATTAGAGCTCTGGAGGTGTTTTCTCCCTTGATTTTCATCAGCTGATTCTAGGAGATCCTGTGGACTATTTTCAGTGTTGTCTGGACCAGGTAGGAGCTAACCTTGAGCTCTTCACTTGCATTCTTTCCTTTTCTGATTTGGAGCATGTTTTCCTATTTTTTTAGCCTCTAGGGTTTCAACATTTTTTTCTCTCCCCATATCACCTAGTACACATCAAAAGGTGTGATGCATACTGAGCTGGCCATTGGCTAGTCAGTATGCATCCCACATAGTACATAACTAGGGTGCGATGGGCACAAGGAGGAAAGTTTATGCACTGATTTTTGATGGAATTTTTGCCTGTTTTTTCCCAAATAAGGATCCTAATTCTTCTCTTGTTTGTTTTTAAGAGATTCATCAGAGCAAGATGGTCGTTACATGGAATGAACGTGAGCATGAAGAGGAGGATATGATTTCCTTACATGATCCGGGTACGGTAACTGCATTGCAGAACTGTGGCTTGCTCAAGTTCTTCCGCATATCTAGCATGAGGCAAGAAATCAACTTGTTGAAATATCTTCTCGATGCCTGGGATCCTACCAAACAACTGTTCTAGATTAGAGGTAAATCCATCCCTTTGACTATTGAGGATGTCCACATTTTGACCAGTTTGTCGAGGCGTGGCGCCCCTGTCTCACTATCAAGTTCCACTTGTGGGGGCGAATTCGTGAGTGATTACATTCATCGATATTGTAGAGATGGATCTCAGCCAAGTAGGGATGGTAAGATCAGTATTAGAGACGTTACTGACCGGTCCTTAAGGACTATCTTATTCACCTTTGCTAGATTGGTTGGCAACACAACTCTTCACCTAGCCAACAGGTCCTATATGCAGTATGCCTTGGAATGCCTTGAACCAAAGGTATTCAATTGGTGTGATGCTATACTTCCAGTGATAAAAGAACAACTTACCATGGTGAAGAACGGAAGATCCAAGAACATTGGTTATGGTTCTATTCTGACCACTTTTGCCTTGGAGAAGATCCCACTAATGCAACCACATTACATTTCACTGGGCACCCAGCAATGACAAAGCCATGGATGTAGAGATGGGTTCACCTTATGGACAAACATGCTAGTCCATCACATATTTCATTCTATGATGCCTTCTTCGAGTGGTTCAATCATCAGCAGATGGTTTATGCCGAGTATCCATATGTCGGGATGGATTTCTGTGGTGACCCAGATTTGGTGTTATCGGCTGGTGAGCAGTGTGGTGTCATAGTTAAAAATCTCTGACCATGTCTCTATTTATTGCTTTTATAATGTTCTTGTGTTTTTTAAATGTTATCAAGACTAATGAAACTCATGTATTCGTGCAGATATTGGACCAGTGCGACCAGCAGTACACCCGAGGGTAGCAGCTGCCATTCCAACAGGAGAGGCTGTAGGGAGGGTTGTCCTTTGTGATCTGGATGTGGCCGAGACCCTTGTAGTATTGCAGGATTAGATCGATGGGCTCACCCTTGGTATTCCAGATGTGAGGACCGACGAGTTACCTCTGAGATTACAGTGCCATACTACTAGCGTGCTGAGTCAATGGACTAGGTTCCTATGTATGATCACACAGGTGGTGACTTTTTATCACCAGCACCATTAGTCTAGGGTGCTTTCCTGCATTTTTGAGTTTTTGGGTTATGTGACCGATTTTTTCCTAAACATAGATCATTTTTTAAAAACTATAAATAGTTATATATATTTTTGATTTTCGGAGCTTTATTTTGGTTAAGCTATATGATCTTGATGCAAATGTTGATGAAATGCTTTTCTTTTATAAATGTTGCAAATGTATATCTAACACATAATTTTCTAATGAATTAGTTAATGTGTTTAAGCTTCTAGAAATGTGTTGATATTGAATAGAATCAAACTCCCTTTCCAAAATCCTGAGCCTTAGGAACATATGATAGATAGCTAGATTCCAAACGGAATATATGCCAGTAAGCTGTAGGATGACGAGTTACGAGTCTAGCCTAACAACAAGTCTGTGTATGCCATGTGCGATGGCATCAAATAGAAGTTCTATCAATGTGCTATACTCAACGATGTTGTTCATTGACCGACCAATACATACCCCTCTAAAACTCACTAACTCGCCGCTTGGATCAAAAAATGGCTCAGGCTGCAGAAGATAAGCTTCACGTGCTACGACTATATCCGTCGGTGTATCCAAAAAATCATTCCAATAGGTTCGACATCTGCAACAAATGTAAAAGTGGATTACCTAACCAAAGAGATCACTATTGACAAAAATAAAAATGTAACAAAAGCATATGAAGAGATTACTACGCTTAGTCAAGCCTAGTAATGCTTAAGGTACAACCCGTTTTGGGGTTGCAATAATGGAATCCCATCGTAATTTACTAGCTCGTAGGCTCCTTTTTCTAATACATGCTTAACAATGTAGGGACCCATCGACAAAGACTGGAACTTACCTGTTCCCAATTTATCGGATTCCTGATCGTAAAGTAATACCAAGTCACCTTCTGAGAAGACACGAGGTTTGACATTCTTGTCAAATTGTGCCTTGACTCATTTCTTATGCACTTCATTAGCCAAGGCAGCATCACAACGGGTTTCATCTAGTTGGATTAGTTCCAAGAAATGAGCCTCTTCCTTTGAAGTTCTCGGGAGAAGGTCGATCGCGAGCTTGAGAGATGAAATTTGGCACTAAATTAGTAAGACCATTTCTAGGCCATACACTAGCTGAATGGGTGTAAATCCAGTTGCATTTCTTACTGATGTCATATATGCCCACAAGGTTGAGTACAGGATTAAGTGCCAATTCCGTTTGTGGACTCCAATCATCCTTTGCAACATGCGCTTTAGGACTTTTTTGATTGCCTCAACTTGTCCGTTAGTTTGCAAATAATATGGAGTAGAACTATCGTGAGACAGTCCTAATTTGACAACCAATTCAACCATGATGTGATTGCATAAATGTGATCCATGATCTATGACTATAGATTGTGGAACACCAAATTTAGAGACTACATGATTGAAAAAGAAAAGAGCAGTCTTTTCGCCCCTGTTCTTTAATGTAGGCATCGCCTCGGCCCATTTCGTAAAATAGTCAACTCCGACTATGATATACCCATGCCCCCCAGTGAAGGTGGGGTTACATGTCATGAAATCTATGCCCCATTTGGTGAATGGACCAACAATAACTACTGGATGTAGCGGTGTGGGTGGTATTCTGGTTTTCTAGTCGAAGATTTGACAAGCGTGGCAACTTCTGACTGCGGTTATGAAATCTTTGAACATTGTTGGCTAGAAGTAACCTTCTCATAAAATCTTTTGTGCCATTTTGTAACCAGATTGATGCCCCACACACGCACTTGAATGAAAATCATAGAGGACTTTTTTGGCTTCCTCATGGGTGAGGCACCTTTGCAGAACTGTATCGATACCACGATAGTAAAGTGTATAACCGATGGTTATGTAGTCTTTTGCTTGGTATCAAGTACGTCGTTGTTCTGAGTGAGAGGTATTAGGCCTATATGTTTGAGTCTAGAGATAGATGATCATATCTCCATACCATGAATTTCTTGAAGATAACAAAAGAAAAGATTCATCCATGATTTATGCTTTGGATGTTGGATCATTGGACAACGATGGGAAGTTGCATAGTAACTCCACAAAAACTAGAGATTTCTTTGATTTGGATTTTACGAATTCCAGATCAAACTCTTACAAAATGGCTATCCATTTCGAATATTTGCCCCCAGGTAACTGACGTGATAGAATGTAAGTCATTGGGTTGCAATTTGACAAAATGGTATTTTTGCGAAAGAGGATATAGTGTCGAAATCTCTGCACTGCTTGAACAACTGCAAGGTCCAGCTTTTCAACATAGGAGTACTTCCTTTCTGTATCATTTAATTTTCGACTTAAATAATAGACATGATGTTTGATTCCACTGTCTTCTTGAACTAAAACCATTACGATGGTCGTATCTGTTGCAGCTAGGTATAGGTTAAAGTATTTTTGATAATCAGGAGCGTACATTAATGATGCTTTTATTAGGGACTCCTTTAGAGCATCAAAGGAAGCTTGCACAATCTGATCCCAATTAAAGGGCACTTATTTTTTCAAAATAAACATATAACCTTTAGAAATTTTGGCATAATTTGGAATGAACCTCCTTGTAATGTTTTCTTTCCCTTGGAGTTTATATTTGTCGAGATGAATCCCATCCTTTGAAACCACAAAGCCAAGTAAACGACTAGAACTGACACAAAGCACACACTTGTGCAGATTGAGTCATATCTTATAGTCGCCATTTTGTTAACGGGAAAACTAGTGTCTGTTCGGAGTTGCTAGTCCCACTAAGACGGGTAGCTATCTTAGAAACAAACAAACTAAAGTTACTTGTGTTTTCCTTTATGAGAGATAGATGAGAGAGAAGCAGAGAGTACCAACCTCAGTATTTCACTTGGTTCCTTGCTTGCTTCCTCCCTCCATTGATAGAGCTTTGCCACTCCTACCTCACTTGTCGCACTTCAAAGAACAATAGGCTTCGACACATGAGTGAGAAGGGGATGTCGATTCTTCACTCAAGAAATTTTTTGTCAGGTTTGAATCATGTTGATTTAAAATTCTGTGAAAATTGTGTTTATGGACAAAAGAAGAGAGTCAGATTCCTTAGAGTTGGGAAAGAAAAGAAGAGTGAAAAATTAGAGCTTGTGCATACATATGTATGGGGACCTGCTTTGGTATCATCTCTTGGTGGCTCTCGTTATTATGTTACTTTTATTGAGGATGCAACCAAAAAAACTTGGATTTATTGTATTCAAAATAAATCTGATGTATTTAATACTTTCAAGAAATGGAAAGCTTTGTTTGAAAATGAGACAGGAAAAAGGTTGAAGTGTCTCAGATCAGATAATGGAGGTCAATATTATAGTGAAGAGTTTGATAGGTACTGTTTAGAGAATGGAAATCACAGAGAGAAGATAGTTCCAGGAACAACACAAGAAAATGGTGTATCAGAAAGGATGAAGAGGACAATCATGGAGCATGCAAGGTGCATGAGATTGCATGCAGGATTGCCATGACAATTTTGGGCAGATGCTGTAGACACTATTGTTTATCTAATAAACAAAAGGCATTCAATTTCCTTGGATGGTGGTATTCTAGAGGAGGCATGAACAAGTAAAAAGGTAAACTACTCATTTTTAAGGACTTTTGGTTGTGAAGCTTTTGTCCACATTAATAAAGAAAATAGAACAAAGCTTGAGGCAAAATCAAAGAAATGTACCTTTATTGGATATGGTGTTAATGATTTTGGTTATCGCTTATATGATTATGAAAATCACAAAATCATTCGGAGCGGAGATCTAATATTCAATGAAAAGGTCTTGTATAAGAATCAGTTGTAGGAAAAGAAATAGGAAAAAGAAAATAGAGAATACACAGTGCTTGACGATATCACAGGAAAAGAGATGGTGCCTAAAAATCATAATGATCAATAGCTAGAACAACAACCACAATAGCAAAAAGCACTTAAAACAGCTGAAAGTGGTGTTAGAAGATCTGCTAAGATAAGTAGACCCCATGAACGATACTCCCCTTCATTATATTATGTATTGTTGACTGATTCTCGCGAACCAGAATGTTATGAAGAAGCAGTGCTGGTAGAAACCAAGAATAAGTGGGAGCAATCCATGAAAGAAGAGATGGACTCCTTAGCACATAACCAGACTTGGGACTTAGTCAGGTTGCCTGCAGGTAAAAAAACATTGTAGAATAAATGGGTTTATAGGCTGAAGGAAGAAGATGGAAGAAAATAGAGGTACAAAGCTAGACTTATGGTGAAGGGGTTTGCATTGAATAAAGATATTTATTTTGATGAAATATCTTTTCCTGTTGTTAAAATGACTTCAATCAGAACTATTCTAAGTCTAGTAGCAGCTGAAGATTTGCATCTTGAGCAGTTAGATGTAGAGACAACCTTTCTCCATGGGGATTTGGAGGAAGAGATACATATGTAGCAGCCACAAGGATATGAGGTAAAAGGGAAGGAGAAACTGGTGTGCAAGTTGAAGAAGAGCTTGTATGGATTAAAACAGGATCCAAGGCAGTGGTATCTAAAATTTGATAGGTTTATATCTGAACAAGGTTATACTAGGTGTCACTCTGATCATTGTGTTTATCTCAAAAGAAAAAATGATGGCAACTATATTATATTGTTATTGTTTGTAGATGACATGCTTGTTGTAGGTTCTAACATGCAGGAAGTAAATGTTCTCAAAAGGAAATTGGAAAACTCATTTGCAATGAAGTATTTGGGTGCTGAAAAACAAATTCTTAGTATGAGAATAACTAGAGACAGGAAGAATTGCAAATTAACATTGTCTCAAAGTAAGTACATAGAAAAGGTGATGAAAAGGTTTAATATGCAAAATGCAAAACCAATCAGTATACCTTTGGCTAGCCATTTCAAATTAAGTAAGGAGCCGTGTCAGAAGACTTAGGAAGAAATGGCTCATATGTCTAAAGTTCCATATGCATCAGTAGTTGGAAGCTTAATATATGCAATGGTGTACACAAGGCCTGATATTGCACATGCAGTGGGAGTTGTAAGTAGGTACATGAACAATCTAGGAAAAGAACATTCGATGGTGGTGAAGTGGATTCTCAGGTATTTGAGAGGTACCACAAAGCAAGCATTATGTTTTGGTGGTTCAAAAATTTCTCTACAAGGATATGTTGATGCAGGTATGGCAGGTGATAGAGACAATAGGAGGAGCACTACAGGGTAAGTATTTACTAAAGGTGGAACATCTGTCAGTTAGGTTTCAAAAATACAAAGTGTTGTTTCACTTTCAACAAAAGAAGCAGAGTATGTTGCTGCTACAGAGGCTATTAAAGAAATGATTTGGTTACAAAAGTTTCTAGAGGAATTGGGTAAGAAGCAGGAGTTGGGAAAGTTATACAATGAATGACAAAGTGCCATACATCTTGCAAAGAACTCTGCATTTCATTCCAAGACTAAACATATACAACTCAAGTACCATTTCATACGGTCAGCATTGGAAGATGGATAGTTGAAGCTGGATAAGATAAACACTAGCTAGAACCTTGCAGATATGCTAACAAAAGTTGTAACCAGGGAGAAACTGAGAATCTTCTCAGTTTCAATTGGTCGTCAAGTATGATGAAGAAGATGAGAAATAGCCAGGTCCAAGGAGGAGTTATTGTCCAGCAAGTGAAGCAGTCGTGGAGTTTCTATAATTAGTCTCCAAGTGGGAGATTGTTGGGTTTGGAGACTGATTATCTTCTGTATTCAAAGGTATCGCCGTAGTGGACCCTAGTTCGCAATGGGGTGGCAATGGCACCCCTAAAATATTCGTTGTAGGGGGGATCCTGGGGAGATAAGAATATATGTAAAATTTCCTTGTAAAAGTATAGTAATTTCTAGTCAATTTGGGTTGTTCATTAGGCAGAGATTTGACGGTAGAAGTTATGTTTAGTTTATGGTTTTTTCCCTAGAAGGCAACCCCTCACTATATATGAGGGAATTGTATTGCATGTATGTAGATCTGTATTCTGAGTGAGAAAGAGAGAGGATATTGAGAGCGAAGAGGGTGTTACAACAGATTTACTATAGGTTGTATCTCTTCAATTTGTTGGATAACATAAAAGGAAGGACTGGTTGTTTCTCTGTGGATGTAGCCCAAACTGGGTGAACCACATATATCTGTGTCTCTCTCGTTTTATGTGTTTTATGTGTTTATATTTCTGCAATATTTTATGTGTTCCATTACTCAATAATATATAATTTTATAATAGGATGAAAAAGAGCAACGTGATTAAGAAAATAACCGAAGCATTCACTAACACTCAAGGGGAAATCTAGTGCAAAAACGAAAATGATTATCATCATAATATTCAAAAGAAAGACTAGGAGTGGATTTCTTTCAAACACATATGATATACATGGATCCTTCATCCAATTATAACCTTTAGAATGATCAGCTTCACAACTTCATACATCCTTGAAAGGTATATATTCCCAACTTGATTTTGATACAAGATATTTGTATGACTGAATCAATTGAAATGGAAGCTTCAATGTGATTCGAGATCGAATCTTGAAAGCTAGAAAAGCTATCTCTGAAATTTTGAATATCTTCCAAGAAGGAATTTACATTCACTGAACCCATGTAAAGAAAGATATTGTGTGAGAAATCCAAACCTGACTTATTTTAGGGATCTTACGAAAGTTGTAGTGTCTCAACTTCCTGATGAATCCCGAAACCTTCAAGAATTGAATAATTTCATTCTGAATATTAGATTAGATCATGCATGGTGTGTGGATAAATACCATCAATAATTTCAACTATATCACTATTATCCAAATTGAAACCCTCTACATCACTTATTTTGTCAGAATTTACATATTCAACAAATAGAATACCCAAGTCATAACGTTCTCGTAATTTCCCATCTAAGGGTGGATAGATTGAATGCATCTCATGAGTGACCTGAATAGAATGATTTTATTCATCTGAAACTAGAAATGAAAAGGGATGAAATAGATATTCAATGATTTATTTACCTTCCTCTTCACCATGGATAACCTCACTACCTTGTGTAAATTCAAAATCCAACTCATTAGATGATAAACTTGAAGACCATGGAGTATATTCTTCCCAAGTTAATACATTACAAACAATAAAGCACAAGGCATAGTGAGCTAAAGAGGACATTTCCATAAGAAAATATTCTTGGGCTGAATCAAATTTGAGGTCTAAATATTCTTGAGAAATTGAAAGATCAAATGGTGCACTTTTCACATACAACAATGGATTCCTCATCATCAGAATGATGGCTATCCAAGACTTCATACTGATTAAGAAAATTAATTTCATTTGGTTCATAATTGGGATGACTATATTAAAAATCAATCAAGGATGGAAGAATGTTATTTTGATGCTGAGGATTTTGAAAAGGAGAATAAAGGTAAAAATAATATCCACCTTCGTACTCTTCTAGCCTTAAAGAGTGACTACCGTATACGTGATCAATGTTTATATTGGAAAACTGAGAATCTACAGAAGCAGATTGATCAAGTCGATCAAGGGATAAGGGATTTTGAGAAAGAGATGATGGAGGACAAGTGTCAAATAGATTCAAGACTTAAATTATGAGTGCAAATAGAATATTTAGTAATGGAAGGATTATTATTTACATGAGGCTTCATGAACCATTCCAAGGTTTTCTCCATTGGATCTAAATCATGGAAAGTGGAAGAATAGTGAGGAGATGGATCAGAAATTTGATTACCACATTTGCCAATGTGATCATTAATACATAGAGGCATCTCGATTGGTACTAGAAAAGGAGGAAGATAAGGAATGAAAGGAAGAGTAGGTTACTCCTATGATATAGGAGGTGTATCATGGATAGGAAATGTTGGGAGAGCATGATGGTCTGGGTGTTTAGACTCACATGGATTCAAAGAGATATGAATCAGCCACTCTAACTTTTGTCTAAAGAGATTCTAATCCACATATTCTTCAGGAAATTCATAACATAGGTGAAGAAATTGATTAGTAAAATAGTGAATTGATTCATTAGGGTCCCCTCGAGGTTGATTCATTCTTCTAAAAACATTGCAGTAATCATACCTACCAAAGGTTGATGAAGATACTTGAGGAATTAATCAAATGAATGAATGGAAGCATATGGTAAGGTATGACCCTATTGGTTGGCTTGAAGTTCATGAGTGAGGGTGAATAGCATAAAAACAACATGTTCAATATTGATTTCATAAGATTTACAAAATCCAAGAAAATCAGATATATGTTTGGTAATGAATGTACCACCCTTGTCATCAAACCTGAATTGGCACAAGTTATTAAATTCTTCCCCAGAGATAGTAATTTTACCAATGGATAAGCTAGAAAAAAATTCAGGGATTATGATTTGAGGATGAGCCAGTTAAGGTAAGAGATTCAAAACAAAATAAATGGGTGCAACTTGTCATTTGAACCTCCTTCTAGCGCTAGAATATTAATGGTGTTGGACACCTCCAACATACAGGGGTATCCCTAATGTGAAGTCCCAAATATACATCAAACCATTTGGAGTAGAAGCCCCATTCAAACCATCATCTCGACCACCGTAACTTAAGGTGTGCCTTGGTTTCAATGGATAACATGTGAGATTATGCACATAAGAATTGAACAAGCAAGTTAGTTGAAATTGTGAAACAAGAATTTTAATGTGTAAAAGGAGACTTTCGTGAGAAGGGGGATATGAGTAAGTCTCTCGAAGGGAAGTAATAGTAATACCTAAGAGAGGCACATGAGAACAAAGAAAGATTCATTATTCATATAGATAAATAGTTCACATAGACATAATGATCATTAAAACACATAAAACACACTTCCAACAAGGTAAGTACCAAATCCAATGAAGTAGTTCAATTTCCTTAGTACATGTGAACAAAACACATATCACAAAAAAATAAAGAATAGTGTTACTACATTCACAATTCATGCATGAAAATGTGTTGGCTCAATGAGCTTCAATTATTAGGTGAAAGATACAAGTATGCTATTATAATGGTGACCGTTAGCTCCAGTAGTGGAACATTAAGTCACTTCTTGTTTCTCCAAAGGATAGTTTTCTCTCCTATGCCAATTAGAAAAGAAAAGGCTATCTCTCCAAAACCTAAGCCTAAGAAAACCCTTTGTTTTCTTGAGCTATGAGGTCTCTTTTATAACAAGGGGAATTACCCTTCATATCCCCATGACCCTTGAGTTACCTTAATGACTCTTGGACTTATTTTATGACCTTTGATATTATCAACAACTCTTGAACCTCTAAATGACCTTTTGACTTCTCTATGTGACTTTTGGACTTCTTCATGTCACTTTTGTCCACATATGACTATGTGACTCTTCCTATTCCACATATGACTATTGGACTTCCACAACATTACATTTCATCCTTTTCATGGAAATACAAAATTATATGCCACATGATGATGTGGCACAACACATGCATACACTTGACATTATGATGACACTTGTATAGGTTACAACTTGAGAATGATGACATGCACTTGATGACGAGATGGAAATGCCAAGTTTTTGTCCTTACTTCTTTGTCTTCAATATTCATGTGAGATATCATCCATATCTCGAATTGATGAACCATCCTTTATTTTCTTCACTTCATCCTCAAAAGGGAGTTGGATCAATATTGGAATCCTATGAGTCATCATACAATATCTTCTTTCTGTTCGCGTTGAGGATATTATTCATGTCTTCATGATAGTTCTACTTTGTGCTTCTTCTCTGCATGTGTTTCTTTATGACTTCTCCTTTCTATCTGCTTCCAGCATCACCTAGTCATGCTATGAAGGTACTCCTTCCAATGAAAATCTTCCGTGACAAGGAAAACCCGGTCTTAAAATCCCCTATTCTATCACTACCTAGCTCATGGAATGAACAACTAATCACAAGTTTGTAGAGGGGTTGAAATAAGAAGTCTTTATAAGGAAAGCACAATTGAACTCATCAATGGATTAGGAAGGCTCCAGTGTTCATTGTTATTGCACTATGGTTTGTAAAGAGGAGCTCTCTTTGGTCCAGCATAGTTAGGAACAACAAGGAATAAGGTGGGGAAGCTTGCTGCTTAAGACTATGCTATGTGCCAAGAGGGAAAGAGAGGGAGACTTGGAAAGCATAGTTTGACTACTAAATGGCTAAGGCCAAGCCTCCCTAAGCCTTCCTACTATGCCATAAGCTAAAGAATAAATGAACTAAGTAAGTATTAATTCACAGGGGAAGGCAAAGAGGGAAGGATGAAGGCTTCAGGCTTCAAACTCTGCTATGTGCTGGAAGGAGAAGGAGGCATTTGGGAAATCACAATTTAAATTGTTAAAGGCTCACTACCTCTTCAGACTGCCCCATGTGTTGAGGGAGGTTTGTCAAGGATGAGATTTGAGTGCAAAGCACAGCGGGAATAAGGAAGGATGAAGGCTTTAGGCTTAAGGCTATGTCACTAAAAGGGAGAAAAGGCCTTAAGGAAATCGTAATTTGACTCACCAAGGGGTCGCTATTGATTTGAAATGCAGTTTTCCTTCTACTCTGGTGCAATTTGACCCAACAAGGGGGCTTTTTCATTTATAATTCAATTTTCACTGAGGGGAGCCATAGGAAGGAAGCAAGTTTTCCAAGGAGGGTTTTCACTACATGGTGAGGATAGGAGTGTCTTTGTATTGTGTGGTTTTCCTCTGCAAGAGGGTGGAAGGGATCCATGTTGTCATCCAGTAGTATTATATGTTCCATGCAAGGCATTGGTGATCAAATCTCAATGTAGTGAGTCAGTATAAGAGAGAATGGCTAGGTGATTACCCGTGGAAGGTTCATAATGCATAGTAATTTGAGATGATCTTGAGGAGGAATTAATGCACAAATATTGGTGAGCAAGGCCGCATCGTTGAGCCTCATGAATATGCTAAACTCACCTCTTTATAAGAGAATAATTCCTTCACAACATACGCTGGGTTGAAGGACTAAGAAGAGCTCCAAAAATGGCTATGTGTGAGACTAGAAGAGTAAGAGAATGAAATGCATCGTATCCAGACTCAAAGTTTGACCACACACATAATTTTTATCAATAAAAGCGAAAGGAATGGATAAGACTCATGAACATCAATCACACACTAAAACAAAAACAAAGTGATACTTATTTCTATGTGTGATAGTTGAAACACCATAATGTAACACTTAGAATACAAGTTACAAAAAATGTGTCTACTATGACCTAAAAGGGACTTAATCTGTCATAATGTGTCCAACACATATTCTGATGATATGTAGCAGTGTTTAATGCAGAGAAGTGCACCATCAAAAACTTTAGTGATGTGAAAAATTGTAACACATGTAGACATCAACATACTTAAAAGTGACACTTGCAACCTTAATAAAACATACAAACATTACTTGCAAATGCAAACGAACTTGAAAGTGAAACATTCCAAAGAGAATGTGACATAAAAAGGGCACTTATTAAAGATAAAGTAAGCCAAAACGATAGTTGAAAATGTGAAATTGACACTTGTAAAAGCGAAAGTGTGCAAAAGACGACAGTTGAGAAAACTCACCAAAATTAATGTACAAATGCAACGAAAGTGAGGGAAGTTGTCAAGTAAAGTGCACATTGACTGTGGACATGAGTTGAAAATTGCACAATAACTTTCTTGATGGACAATGCTATCCATGTTGAAGATTTCATAAAGGAAGTAAACTTATAAGTTCATTAGGAACTAAACATGTGTGAACAAGTCAACTTTGAGAGGAATATTTGAGCACTTTAAGAAAACATCAATCGAACAAGAAGTAACCATAGAGCAAAAAATCTTAATATACTCAGTAGGCTCCAAAATCCAAGTGTAAGCAAAATTTTTGAGGGTGTTGATTGCTGTGTCAAAAAACCCTAATTCACAAAAATGTACAAAATAAAATATATACGAAACCTTTGTATCAAAGATCAAGTTAGCATCGATATTTTTCATCATCCCAATATTTGTCCTCACTAACCAATTTTGTGATGGCATGTGTATATATATGCCCTCATCACTTGTAAGTTTTTTTCTACTAGGTTTATAGAACCAATTTTCTTTTTCATTGTCAAATGTAATTCTCTTCCTGCCATAATGCATTCACAAAATGTCAAAGAAACATTACCAATAACTCATGATTAAAGTTAACTAGTATATATGATTAATAGAAAACAACTTCGTAGGAAAAATATCAATCTTTTCAACATTCAATTCATCAAATATGAACATGCAATTATCATTAAATTGTACGAGTATTAAATCTCATTTCCTCTTAATGTTATGAAATGAAGGTTGCACTATGAATCTATCAATAAGCCTTGCAGCTATAAACTAGTTTCCTAAGTATCTTCTTTTCTTTTCTCTTTGCTCATGCTTCAAGCTCCACAATTTTTTTTGAGAACTAAATGTAGGTTCTTTGAAATTACACTTATCATATGGATACCAAAGAACATCATCTACATCATCAATAGCTATTCACAATTGTGGTTCAATCGAGAGAAGTGATGGCACAAAGTTGTAGGAATGTACCATAACCTGAAATTTTCATTAAATCAATATTCCTTTGAATTTCCCATTACATTTGGCATATGGTAATGATATTAGTTGGACTTTCAATGCTAAATGCATCATATAAAATGTTTACAAATTTTTTTAAAAAGGTAATGTTTCCAATTTTCCCATGCTAACCTGTAACAACATCCTCCTCCTATGAAATTCAATATTAATAGTAGCTTCAACTTAAACATTGAATAAAACTAAGAAACACCAAGTAATTCATTAATATGTATTTTTTGGAGGAATAGAGATCTATGGTAATGCATACAGAGATACAAAAAATTACAATATTTTTGTTTTTCCTTACTCTACACATATGTTCCCACACACAACACCTCTTCCTCATATGCGTTAAAAAGAAACTTCATTTAATATTCGATAATAAGTATTTAATTCATAAATCTAAGATCACAAATGCACATAGTATTTAAAGGTTGTGAATACCAACATTACATTCTTCTACTTTGATATCGTTTTTAAATCATCAAGGATTTAAAATATACTAATGTGAATATTTAATCATCCACCCTTATTTCGTACCCGATGTACACATAAACAAAAGTTTCCATTCCCAAAAATTTAATCAACCAAAACCACCCATTAATCGATTAATATGTATTGTCATGTAGGAGAGAGGTGTGTGGAAAAAGTATGTGGATGGGAATTCTATGCAAAGGATTGCAACATTGTGGACGAAATTTTCTTTTCCTTACCCCACACACCTGTTCTCCTACACAACATTCTTTTTCACAATCATTAAAAATACACTTCATTTAATATTGAGTAATAAATATTTAATTCACAAATGTGAAATCACAAATGCACATAGTATTCGGGAACCTTGAATACCAACATTAGCTATTTCTATTTTTTACTTGATTAAAGTTATTGAGCATAGTTTTGAAAACCACACATAAAATTGTCGAAACATCCGTATATGAAATAAAATGAGCCCATGTCAATCCATCCTTAAGGGGAAATGTATCGAAAGATGCGGAACACTATGAATTAAAGTTTTTATTCATTTCTCCACACACTTATTCCCACACACAAAACTCCTTTCTAACACACATAAAAGAGAGGCTTCAGTTAATATTGGATATTGAGTTTTGTTTAAATTTAAAATAATTTAATGTCTACGACTAAATTTCCCTCTCCAACCCTGTTTCTTATTAATTGAATAATACATATTGTCATGTGAAAAGGAGGTATGCAAACGAAGGACCAGAACATTGCCGAAGAAATTTTATATTCCTTGCTTTGCACACTCATTCTCCCACACAACACTTCTTGTTCACACGTATTACAAAAACATTTAGTTTAATATTGTATGGTCATAAGTATTTAATTCACATATGTGAAATCATAAATGCACATAGTATTTAAATTTTTTTAATACCAAGATATGTTGTTTCTAGATGTACAACATTTTGAATTAAAGTTGTTATTCCTTGCTTCACCACTGTTGTATTCCACAATACTTCTTTCTCACATGTTTTAAAATGAGACGTCATTTAATATTAGATACTAAGTCTTCGTTTAAAGCTAAAATAATTTCATGTTTGTGGAATAAAGTTCCATGTGCACCCTATTCTCTTCCAAAGAGTCCCTCTTCCACACATCCTCCATTTTGCATGCATTCATAGCCCTATACAATTTATTCTCCCAAGTAGCTAAATATGAAATTTTTTAAAATGAAATAAGAGATAACACTGGCGATCCCTGTGTTACTATTAGTGTCAGATAGAAATCCTCCTCCCCACTCGATCACCCCTCCCTACTCGATCACCCCTCCCCACTAATGTAAAAGACTTGCTGAAAGCATTTTGTTAATGTGAGTGTCACATGAGTAACAAAATGGCCACTTACAAAATTAGTTGTTTTTTTTTTAAATAATCTCTCAAACACTAACAAATACTAAAAATAGAAATCCCTCCAAGAAGGAAATTATGTCAAATGAAGACTTGCTCAACTAATAAAAAATTAAAAATAAAATTTTAAAAATTACAAATTATTTTTAATTTCATGGGAAAATAAAAGTATTCAACATTTTCCCAAAACTTCAATTAAAACTGTTTTTAAAAAAAAAAAAAAAAAAACCTTCACATAAGAACTCGAAACTCAAAGATTAATAAAAGATAATATATATACACTAATCGTGCATCAAATAACATTTGCGCGCTAGACAAATAAGATGTTCTTAAGTATTGCAGAGAGAGATAGCGTAAGTCATATCATACATCTTAACTATAGAACGAAATGGCAAAATATGTAATAACAACAGGCTCATTACTTTTCAAGCTCATTATTTTTGTAATTTATAGGCGTTTAAAAGTTTCATAATGTTTTCATAGGAAAGATACAAGTAAAAAGTAATATTAAAAATATGATAAATTATATATATAAACAACAAAAACGTGACAATGTTAATAAATAATTTAGTATAGCCTTCTAAATAATTCATTGCAACGGAAAAAATCCATAAATCAGACTTAATTGGGTTGATAATATAAAACAAGTAACTTTGACCGAAATAAATTATTAAAATCCGATTCTATTTTTGCATGGTCTCGAGGGTACGAATTTTACACAATATATATAGTGATTTCAATCTTATAAAAAACGCAAGTGGCGGAATCTTTCTGGGCCTTGGGCCGATAATGAGTAATAAAGCCGAATGGGCTCCAAGAATGACGACGAATTTGAGCGAATCAAGTGCGTGGATGTGACGGACACCCATTTATGCGATACCTCTAAGGCCAACTTTTGAAGCCAGCCGTTGGTGGCATGAACCCTATCCCTAAAGGCAATGACTGCTGTTACCGCTCATCTCGAAGTGAGAAAGATAGGGCCCAGGGAGCGAGAGGGGGTGCCCAACATTACCCCGCCCCACAGCAAATATGTCCTAAGCGAATGAATGACAGAGCAATAGCTTCATACAGTGGTATGAGATAT
>APFE030808699.1:46426-76930 GCA_000404065.3 Pinus taeda
TAAAACTTAATTCAAGATCAACCGTAAAATAAACCAAATTTATCTAAAAACGCATTGGAACTTAACGTGAATATCTAGAGGTATAGGCTAGAGACATGTTCCGGCGTCTTTAAACCTAGTAGCTTAACATTGAGTGGTTGGGTGATTCCTCCACGGTGAAACGATAAGTGCTAGTACGAATTGGGTTCCCACGTACCGTCGCGTATATATGGGGAGACTCCATTAGGCTTGCATCCTTTATCCATAGGAAGCCGAGTCTACCGCCTTGTAAACTGTAACGCACCGAACACAGCATTCGGGAAGATTGACTGCAGTACGAGAAGTCCTTGGTTCTCATATGATTGCCAAGGTGTATAAGTAGTTTTGCGGGTTGCTTGGTAAACCTTTTGCCTAGAACTTCCAGAGTAGTCGCTTTTGATCCTTTTCAGACTCTCTAAAAGAAAAGGTGTAAGTGAGCGTCCCTTCACTTCGTGCTCATTAAATATTCGAAGTAGATAGAGTCATCCTTTCGTCCTTTTCTCGACTCTCGAAACATGAAAAGGTCAAGTTTTGTTCTTGCGTCTTAAAATTTATTTGGCCACGAAAACATTACCTGGTTAGATCTTGTGTGCGTTAGCTGAGTAGGTTTTGTTTTGCTATGGCAACTTTTCCAGGGTTCACCAACCTAAGTTCCCCTCCTGATGGGAATCCTAGTCATTCCCCTCCTCTTGTGAATGTTGGTGCTCCTTATATGGTGACGTTATCCCTTCCAGGGTTAACTGTTGGGTTGCCTGTCTGGTTGTTTTCAACCTCTTTGGTCCCTACCATGTCGGCTGATACTTCATCAGTCCCTCCACCTGCACAACATCATGTTGAACCTAAGGTGGACCTCTCTCCTTCGACGCCTACTTCTACATCTTCTTCTCGTACTTCGCCTGGTGAAAGTTTCGATTCGAATAACCAGGTGGCTAAGAAGAAGAAGAACAAGAACAAGAACAAGAAGTCTCCTAAGGGAGAGGCTACAACCACAACTGTTGTTCCCTCGAGCACACCAGAAGTCAGGCCCCTTTCCGCTCCTCCGCGGAAGGTTAAGTTTCCTTGTCAATTATGCAAGGACGACCATCTTCTTCGTGATTGTCCTGGCATCCCCAGGATCTTAGAAGTATGGTCCCGTGATCCGGCCCGCCCCTCATTGTCCACTGAGGCTCACGGCGATGTTCCCTCATCAGTTGGGAATGGAAAGGGGAAAGGGAAGATTCGAATCCCCTGCAGACTTTGTGAAGGCAATCATCCCCTTCACCTTTGTCCACTCATGGGTAAAGCCTCCGTTTTTTTGGAAAGTCTCCCAGCTCCCCTGCCCCAACTCCCCGTTGGATATCAACGTCTATCTGCAACTGCAGATCATTCGCCTCCCGACAACGAGATTGTTTCACATTCTCCTCTTGTCCAGGCCCCTCTTCCCAAACCTGGCTGCACCCAGCCTGTTCCCGACCAACCATTGGTTGGACAGAGTGTTATCCACTCTGTTTCGGAAGAGTCAAATTCCCATGTTCTTCTCATCTCATTGGATTATCCTGAGCTCGATGATGGTTTTCCCATCCCGTCCTCTCCAGAGAATTCTGATTCGGTTCCTTCCGAGCAGGGGGGCAACCATATGGTTCCCCCACCGAGTAGTTCGATCGTTTCCTTCAATTGGAGTTGTTTGACTACCCCTCCCCTTCCCTCCCATGTGCCTTTCTGGGTCACTGCCTATGCCTCCCATATGGCGCTGCCTGGCACTGTGTTAGATGAGGGAGCATCGGTTAGTCTTATGCCTGTTACTACTTGGCAGGCTTTGGGTTCCCCATCGCTTATACCTGTCCCGCCGAATCTCACTGCTTTTGACGGAGGAACGAGTCAACCATTAGGGATCCTTCCAAAGTTCCCTATCACTTTGGGAGGCAAGACTGTCTATATAGACGTCTCGGTTACCCAAGGCTCTTTAGACTTTGGTCTTCTCCTTGGTCATGATTATGTGTATGCCATGGGAGCCCTTGTTTCTTCGCTTTTCCGTGTGGTTTGCTTTCCGCACAATGGAAGAATTGTGACGATTGACCAATTATCGTTCGTTCGTCCACAAGCCCCTCCGGCGCCATTATCCTTCCCTCCTGGTTCTCATCCACCAGTTACATCTGTCTCACCCCAGATCAACTACGTGGCCACCTCTCTCATGCCTGTACCCAGCAATGCCGCTATCGTGCATAGTGTTCTGGGGGCATTGGGTCCCGACTTCCGAGACATTGACCTCCCATCGGGAGTGCCTCTCTTGGAAGCGCTGAATTGATGAAGTTCAGACGGAGCATAGTTTGTTTTCCTATGTCAAGCTCCTTAAAAAATGAAACTGTGATTGGACGGAGCATAGTTCCGGATCTCGTGTCAAGCTCCCTAAAAAATGAAACAAGGAATCTCGAGGATAGTTTCGCTAATGTATCAAGCTCGTTAAAATAATGAAACAGCTTGTATCCGAGGATAGTTCATCACCATTATGTCAACCTCGTTAAAACAATGAAACGTGAGCTCGTGCATTTCGAGCGCATTATCATTATGTCAACCTTCAACCCATTTTCAATGGACTGAAGCTTGGGGGGCATGTACCTCGAATTGAGACACGATGCTGGGGGGGCATGCCTGTTTCATTTCTCATAAAGCATATTTTGCATACGTGATTCTCATGTGTGTTTTCAAGCTTTCGTAAAAATAAAATATATGTGCGTGTGTGAATACATTCCAATGGGTCATTTGTTATGAAAGTAGATACATCAGATTACATGTGTGTCGAACAGTCGCATAGCATATAAAACACATAATTACGTGAAGAAAAGATCCGTCTAGGAATAAACATAAGCATATGAAAACGAATTCGTTTCCAAGCATAGTTTGCATGTGTGTGTGTGCTTTTAAGCTTGCCAAAAATATAAGCATGCATGGATCGCATGTTGTGAAACTGATACATTAGATCACATATGTATTAGACATTTGCATAACATATAAAAACATCATCACATGTAAAAAGATCCATCCAAAACACCATGTATATATATATATCGGGTGGCGCACTAAGGCGCTCAAAAATAAGTGTATGTGTCTCAAAGTGTTCTCAGTACTTCTGAGACATATGTCTCTCAAAAAATAACAACAGTGGAAATAAAACCTAGGCAACTACTGTGGTGGGTCCCTCTCTCTGTAGGTGGCCGCCGCTCGTGCCACCCGCCTCAACAGGCGGTGCATCCTGGGTTCCACACCCACTGTATGAACCTGTGCTGCCAATTGAACCTCCTCGATCCCCTGGTAATCAGGGATCCCTGCTAGCAACCCCTCCAGGTTGCGGATCACGGTCTCTGCCTGGTCACCTCCCACGGGAGCCAAAGCCAAGGCACCAGCGCCCTGATCTGCCCTCCGCGCCTCTGGAGCTAGCCCAAGAGGTCTCGCAGGTCCAACATCTGCACAGCAAGAGCATATATTAAGACATGTACATCAAAAATACAAAAACATCATATAAACAAAAAATGAAAATCAAGTGTCATACCTCCGTCGTCCCACTGCTCTCCAGCAGGCAGCGGCATATCTGGATCTCCCCGGAAGTTGATACTGGCATATGGCCAGTCCTCGACAAAGATAACCTGGCTCTCTAGCCACTCTCTGAAACAAAGACCCCAGGACACTGATCGTCCGCCACCTCCACGCGGCATGACGCGGGCCCACTTTGTGGCCCTCGTCTCCCGCGCATTGCACGGTGGGTCTAGCACCATGGTCTGCAGGCGGAGGGCCGGCACCCGCTCGAACATCAGCGGAAGCAGAAGAGAACCGTAACCGAACTGCTTCGACTCTCCACGTCGACAGTTGTTCAGTTGCCTCTTCATGCTGTTCGTCATAGCAACGGCCCAGTTGAAGATCGTGGGCTCTAGGCAATCTAGAGCTAGTAAGAGATTGGCCTTTGAGGCCTCATGGTTCGCCAAGCTCCCCGCTGCCCGCGTAACCAGAAAGAGAATGGTGCGGAGAACTATGTCAGCACGCTCGCTGACACCTACTGATGGGATACTGCACTTCCCACTCCGTGTCTTAACCGCCTGTGGGCAGACACGAGC
Source organism: Pinus taeda (assembly GCA_000404065.3). Taxonomy (NCBI): domain Eukaryota; kingdom Viridiplantae; phylum Streptophyta; class Pinopsida; order Pinales; family Pinaceae; genus Pinus; species Pinus taeda. The sequence goes on from APFE030808699.1 coordinate 50,530, forward strand.
CATCAACCGGTCTAACGTCTCGCCGCTAGGGCGCTGCCCCTCCAGAATGGGCACCGGTCCTCGGCGGGACAACCCAGTCAAAAAATATATGTCATTCAAGTCAAACTCGATATCTCGGCCCCGGATGGTAAATTTCCCATCCACTGGGTTCCAGGCCCTGATCAGCAGCTCCAACAGGTCTGGCTGAGCTCTCAGTCTCGGAGTGCGAAAGAATTTCAGCAAACCGCATGCCCGCATGGCATTGCGGCATCCGGCATCGGCCAAAGCAGCTATATCCTCATTATCATGGTCCCTCTCCTGCCAAGTAAAGGCCATTGTGTCCTGCAAAAACACCCAAGACCCATTTAGAAGCTTGCATGTGGAAGAAAACGTTTAAATTTTAAAAATTCATATCTTTCGGCGCCAGCGCGACTGTTTCTAAAACAGTCGCGCTGAAAATGGCCGCCCATGTATTTTTCACTGGGTCAGCGCGGAAGGACACGTGTTTTCCGCGCTGACCCAGGTCGGGCTACGTGTTGGAAAGCCCGATTAGCGCGGATCCGATAGGGAAATCCGTGCTGACCGCGAGCGCTCCAACGCGCAAAGATCTTGGCCAAACGGCCAAATCTTACGGTCAAAATTGACAAAAACATAATCAAAATGCAGGGCAAAGCAAGGGGAACCTACCTGGAACAAACGGTTTGGAAATCAGCGTCCAGATGAGGGAGAATCAGCTCCGTCAACTTTGTAGTAATTTCACGTCCTCCAGAGCTCCAATGGTAAAATGGTAAAAATGGTTTTACAAACCTCCTATTTATAGTAAAATTTCCAAATTTAGTTAAATTTCCTTGTAAATATGGGTTTTTCACTATAATCTTGCCATAAACTCATCTAGATGTGCTAAACTATGTCTTGATGCATATTTTATTGTGATTTTTCGAAGTATCGAACAGGTTTATGCGAGTATTTGTCATGTGCAGGTCCTGGAAGCCAACATGGTCGCGGTGGATTCCTATGCACTTGATCCCAAAAAATGTCGTCGTTAAGCTCTTTTCCGACACAAAACAAGAAAAGATTGCCGAGCCCCCTCTCAGCTCATCTAAAAGGAACGAGAGGCGGTCGTTTTAAAGCTCTTTTTTGACCGTTTAAAATAACAAAGATTGCCGGGCGTTTGTCGTTTCGCGCTCGTTATCGGTCCTAAAACGACGTGGTATCGATCACTTTTTTACTTTTTCAGGTCAATATCACTATTTGTGAAAAGTACTCCTCGGTCGTAATGATCGGGCGGTTCTTTCGAGCATCATTTTATACTTTTTCGGGCTCGAGAGACACAACTGTACGAAAAAGCACCCCCCTGGAGTTTCCTTTTCAGCTGTCTTTTTAAACTCTCTAAACATGAAAAGGCGCCGAGCTCTTCCTTTGTCGGGCTCGTTAAAACTGAATGACATCGGGCTTCGTCGAAATGACGCTCTCCGATCATATGCTATCCCCGTCAAGCTTGTCATCCAAAAATAATCGGGGTACTCGCCAGAAATGGTGGGGGAAATAAAGAAACCATAATCGTCGTCATCGGCAGTATGTCGCTCTTGAACATGGCACTGTTTGCATTCGTGTCTGGGTGGGGACATCTCATCTCACTTCACTTTTGCCTCCATGGGTTTGGGTTATCCTATTTGGCCACTCATCTGCTCATTGCCTCTTCATTTTGAACTCTGATCATTTGGCCCCCAAATACTGCCAAATCCGTCATTGTGCCGCCGATATGTTCAAGAGAAGTTGACCTCTGCAAGTATAACCGCCCTCTGATATTTCACGCGAAACAAACTTGTCTCTACCCGTCTCGCGTCAAAACATTATGGCCCACCTTCGATAAAGATCACTTCCTGTCGACTTCAGCTCATCATCCAGGAGTGACCTAGAGACTCCCTTCGGGTACCTTGGGGCCTGCATGCCTTAACGGCAGGTTCTTCGTGTTCGACGCGGGGTTTTCATCATTGGCCTCCGATCGAATGATTCCGCGGGTGTTCGACATCGGCTCATTTATTCACATGCCGTGGATTGTACCTATCGTACCTTGAGGACCATCGTCATCATTGGTGGCCCCTCTCGCGTCTGTTAACAGCTTTCATCATTGGCTGGTAATCAGACGATGTTCAAACATGTTCGACTTCGACACATATATTCACATGTTTGAACTTGTACTTTGTTCGGATTCGGCTAGAGCGCAAGACCCTGGTTCTCGTCCATTGTGGACCATGTTGCGATTTTGCTAGACATCATTACATGACTCATTGATGGATGGCTGCGACCATACCTGAGTCCTCTTAAGGATGGTTGCGACCATACCTCTTATCATTATGGTCTTCTCAGCTGGGTGGCTGCGTCCACGCCAAAGACCTTTTTTCTATATGTCTTTTGGATGGCTGCGCCCATGCCTAGACTACGTGTAATTGAAATATCAGTTGTACCCGCCTGCAGGTTCTCTCCGGTGGTGTTCCAGTCCAGCAGTCTTGTAAAGCATTTCACCCCTCCCACTCTCTCGAGCTTCATGCTTTAGGGGGCATCTGTTACACAGTAAAATATCACTGCCATCATGTCAGTCTACCTATTGTGCTATAAACCACATCCACCTATACTCATGCTCCTCAAAATGGCTAAAAAACCCTCTTTTCCTAAGTTCACTGGATCATCGCGTCTGTTAATAAAATAAACGCGCTAACAGGCGGAGGCTAGTGTTGTTGTTGCGCTGCCAGCGCGGAAGCACACGTCTTTTCCCCGCTGGTCCCATTTTAACGAACAGAGCCCCCTCCGTTTGTCCTTTTCGCGCTGACCAGGCCTCTTCTACATAGGTTTGCGATGTCAGCGCGGCAGTTCACGGGTTTTCCGCGCTGATCTTGTTTGGGCGAATTTGTTCTAACAACCAGCCTTCCAGATCCCTCCAGACTTGGTTGTTAGCATTGTTGAGGTCGCCATCCTTTCTCTGGCATGTCTGTTCGACTGACCATCCACTTATCTTGGGGGAAAGCTCATCCTTTATCTATTCATGGAGACTCCTTCTCCTTTATAAGCCTCCTCCATTGCCCATGAGCAGCTAGTTTGGAACATATAGATTTTGATTGAGGAATTCTCAGTGCATTAGTGCTGCTCTTTGTAGGCATTTTGGTGTGTTGTGTGAGGATTGCTTTGAGCTTGAGGAAGGTCATGAGTTTTTTTCCTTGTGTGTGAGAGAGAGACCTCTTTGACTTGGGAGATTTACTTCAAAGGTGAATGCTTGGAAGACATGCTAGCTGGATCCTCTAGGGAAGGACTCAACGTCAGGACTTCGGTTGTACCTTACCCTATTTTCTGATTAATAAAGATAGATGACTATTCTTATGGTTCCATTTCCATTTGTCCTATGAACGATTAATGTAAATTGTATCTTTCCTAACTGATACATAGTTGTTGTTAGTAGATTTTACGCCCTTGTTTTCCCTCTCTTTGCTTGTGCAAGTGTTCGTCCGCGGGGATAACGGAGAATTGTGATCGACTGGAGCGAAGGGGCGAGAGGATCATCTCTTCGACAAACATAGCGTTGGAATCCAAGTAGGTTTCCCTCACCCACTTGTTAATTACAACTAGGAACCTGCAGTGTAGCATTGTTTGATTGTTGCTAGACCCCCTTTGGGCTAGTAGGGATCGCCTTTATCCGTAGAGGGGATTTACCTCTCCAACAATATATTATATTATATATATATATATTATATATATATATATAATATATATATATATATAATATATATATATAATATATATTAATTATATAATTTGATCCAGGGCACTCTATCAGATCCATTCAGAGTCAGTTAGGCTTCCCTATCTCAAAACTCCTATGCTCCATGAGATGGGGTGGGGAGACTTGTTCTTCAAGGTAGTCATAATTATATGGTGGAAAGAGAGGAAATATATGTAGCATATGTTGATTATATTCCCAAAGTTCCATTATATTGACCTCACATAGTGTTGCCTCATTGTGCATCATTTGTTGATGCTTATTATTTGTAAGCATCATATCCTTATCCTTGTGTGTGTCAGAGGCATTCTCTACCTCCTTCTAATCCATTTCCAGTGAGAAATGGTATGGTATCTGGTATTGATTATTGTGTGATAGCTCCAGGGCTTCAATATCTACACCATTAGAGAATAAGAGAACGTGTTTTTAAAGAAGACTCATCTTCATGAGATCATTAAGACTTATGTGCCAAGAGAATTTGACTACGGTGAATCTTCCCTTCGTAGAACTTACTTTACATCTCTTCCAGGGCATTCATATCCTTCACTACTAGCATCATCTTCATTGTATCTATAATGATTGAAATATAATTTATGGATGTTTTGGTAGCTTACCTTTTTGAATTGGCAAACATTGAAGACTGCTATTGTAAGGATCATGATAGAATACTCAGCACAAACATTGCTTTGGAAAAGAAAAGACAATTAGTTTATCACTAGTGTCAATTTTTGCAAGCTAAGCATAACAAAGTTATTTCTAAGGACACATGATGGAAGATAGTTAGGTGTCTTTATTAGTGCCTAGATATTTCAAAAAGATACCCAACCTAGTGGCTTGCCTCTTGAATTCAAAAGTGTATTCTTGCACCACTTATTGTTATTCTTACCTAAGGTACTACCATTTCATGAGTGGCTCCTCTTTATAGCATATGGGATAAAGGTGTAATGTCAACAATGTCTTGAAGTCCTCCCATTTTGTAATCATGGGCTTCTTTTCTGGCTTCAATGCACCCACATAGCTCTCTGACCACAATAGAGCATGTCCAATTATCTTCAACCAAGCAACAAAAATTTACTACATTTCTTGGATTTGATATAGGCCAAAATAAACTCCCATTTATTTCAACTGATTATTTAATACTTCAGTGTTAATTTTTCCATCAAACATTGGTATTTCAAGCTTCACTTCAACTCTCAAAGGAACATTAGAAGATAAAGAAGATGAGTTGTTTTTACCCAATTCACTAGGTTTCTTACCTTTTGTACCTTGCCTTCTTCTTGCTTGATCTTTATATAGTTTTCTTCCTTAGCCTTTTGCACTTGTCATAATATAACCCACACTTTATTCCTACATCCAAAATTATGTTTTAAAAAACAAAACCACCCAATAAAGCAGATGAAGACCAAAATTATGCAAATTATAGCCATCAAATGACTAAAACCAAAATATTGACCACAATGTCTCACTGAGAATCTTTAAATATAACAAAATGTAAAAACAAATTGCTACTTACAAAATCCATCCAAATTGCCTATAGGTATATGATTTCTAAGTCTCTTCGAAGACATCCAATAAAAATGGAACAATACAGAGAAGATTAGCATGGCCCCTATGCAAGGATGACAAGCACAAATTGAGAAATGGTCCAAATTTTATAGGCCCCAAGGGTTAGCTCAATTAGTCAAATCAGTGCCTCGTCGATCGGGAGACCACAAGGTCAATTTTCCCTAAAGGCCTTGGGGTTATGCATAGCTATTGGCTGTGGGGCTTGATTCCCTTTGGGGTTGATCAACCCAAATATTTCTGTGGACGTAACGGCCACCTAGTGACCGAGGGAGTCCATGAACCACACCGAAAAAAAATATAAATAAATAAATAGAAATAAAAATATGAGTATTAGCAAAACAATATTAAAAAAATATGTGATAATTTAGCCAACCTACTTAATTTCCACAAAAATGAGTATTCATATACTCTTTTGCATGAACAAAATGGTCACATAAAGGACCAAAAAAAATATGGGTATTATTAAAACAAGCTTAATAAAATATGTGATAATTTAGCCAACCTACTTAATTTCCACAAAAATGAGTATTCATATACTCTTTTGCATGAACAAAATGGTAACATAAAGGACCAAATAATAAATATAAAAATGATGCAATAGGTATTGTCTTCTTCATTTAGAACCTTCCAAGTTATTTCCCGATCATATGAAGCAGGCCTACCCATACTTGAGAGACACATCTCAATAAGTAGATAAGCATAACCTTGCATGAAACATGATTTACAAAATTAGTGAAGAGTATAGAACTTCATAATTTTCTTGTACTCCTAAATTAATATATTGAGTTGTGTTTACTACAAGGATTTCAAGAAAGAAAAAAAGAGTATTTATCCAACATCACTTGTTTAATAATTTGACCATAATCTATGAAAAATGTTTGCGGCCATTTTCATATAGAACTTTTTCCGAAGTTATATCTTGCAATGCAACCAATGTCATTTCCAACATGTGCAACCCTGCTTGATTTGTAAATGAAAAAACTGGAAATGAATGCACATTCATAATAAATAGGCTACATTTAGTAACTTCACAACCAAGAAAATATAATGCAAATATACTAAGTGATATACTTAGAATTTTGTATGAAATATATACCTTCACAAAAAAACACATGATCGATAGTCTATTTTTAACACTTCAAATGCTGTAGGAAAATAATATTTTTATGCTATTTGAAATTTTATGCTAATATTTTTTTTATATGAAATTTATTGTATTACTCCAAATTCATTCTTAATTTATAAATTTTGTCATAACCTCTCTTTTCACATAACGTATGAGCTTTCATTCGTTGTGTTGTATCATGTTCAATTTTTCTTTCCTCGTGATATAGTGCATATTTACCTCAACACTTTTTGGGTGCATCATATAGCTTCCTTCCAAACTTTCTTATGTTGTAACAAAATGCATCACTTCAACTTTTCATTTTTCATGACAAAGGGAAATTTTGAAGTGGAATATTGTGCACCTTCCTCCTCATTGCATCCTTGGATGTTTCCTTTCTCACAAAATATCATATGAACCAAAGATTTTTTTAATCCCAATGTATCAAAAAGAAAATCTTTCACTCGTGACATATCATGTGGACTATTAGTTTACAGTTGGAAAACATATCACATCACTCTAAATATTTTATTCCCTTTGATGAATCACATATCCCAAAATATTCTACATACAATACACATCACATCACTTCAATCCAATCACATTCTCAATAATATGATGACCAAGAGAAATAGGGTACAATTATGTAGTAACTAGTCCCATATGACATAGTCCATAATATAGCAGTGAATAATTCATTGAAAGCAACCGACTAAGTATACAATTTTGTGAAATATTATAAGGATAACTAAATTACAAATTTGAGGTTTGTTTAGTGGACTAGAAGTAGTCCTAACAGTCAGCATGAAAAATACTTACAATGGGACCAAGACCGAACTACATAAAGACATATTAGGCATATTTAAAAGGTCTGATCTGAAGCTATAGCCACTCTAAAAGACCACAATCATCTTCAGAAATATACAGTTATGTGCAATATTATAAGGATTACCAGATTACAAATTTGAGGTGTCTTTAGTGGACTAGATGTAGTCCTAACAGTCAGCATGAAAACTACTTGTGAAGTGACCAAGACCGAACTACATAAAGGCATATTAGTCATATTTGAAAGGTATGACATGAAGCTACATCCACTATAAAAGGCCACAATCATGTTCAGAAATATAGCGACATAAATAAGCCATTTCCAAGGCTAGAAGCAGCCTTTCACTCCAAAAAATTGTGACACTTTGAAGAAGGATCAAATTCACGCCCTTTTGGAAGAGTTCTAGAGCTCTTTACGACGTCATTTTGTGGTAATTGAGAAGCCATTAGAAAAAATTTGAGGTCTAAAATGGGCCTCAAAACAAAAATGTACAACCAAAATCAACTTTATAAGAACTAATATGATTCAAGATGATGATGTCAACCATGGGGGATGATTCAATATTTTTGGAGTAAAACGTAAAAAGATTAAAATATAAATAAATAAACAAATAAAAACTATTTTTTCAACTATTATATTCAACTTATCTCCCTATGAGTTTACTCAAATTTCGAGAGGGATCACTCATTGGATGCATAATTTAATTCCTCATCCAAGGAGTACACATTTTGCTTACTTTTGATGGACCCTTCTACATGAAACCTAGGAAATACATGAAAAATGTGATTGTAATCACGTTTTTTCATGTAATTTTCATTTTACGTGTAGCAGGGTCCATCAAATGTATGAAACATAGGTATTTCTTGGATGAGGAATTAAATTTCGCATCCAACAATGCTCAAAATTTGAGTAAATATTAGGGAGATAAGTTGAAAATTCGAGTTCAAAAAGTAGTTTTTCTTTTTTCCCTCTAAAATTTGATGATGCAATATAATCTTATTTTATTATTCCCACTATGATTTTATAATATTCCTTAGGAGGCACATTTTAGACCTCAAAATTTCTCTAATGCAGAAGTTCATTCAGAGAGCATTCAAGAAGCATTTTAAAATGATTGTGCCAAACAAAATTAGCATAAATTCTTGGGATCTTGGATGAAAAAGGATAGGAGTAATCAAAACATTTTTTACTCACCTTGTGGAGAGAATATTTAAGGTTGTACTCATATCTATGAAGGAAGTATCTACACCTTGGATTGTGAAGAAGACCTATAACAGCACCTACATGATAACCTAGCTTAGTAAAAGAGCAGAAAATAGTCTATTGAAAGAGTAATCTTGCTTGGCATTCAAAAGATCATTAGAAGTCAAATTTTGGCTTTGGCATCAATAGAAAATCGAGGTAGCTATGGAAGTGGAAATACATTAGACAATGCAACCAAGGAGTTGGATTTACAACAACCTCAAGTGATCATCGTTGACTAAGGTATGTGCATTTATTTTATGCATAGCTCGATGAAAGGTCTGCTTTTACATGCCTTATGGTTTTCTATGGTCATAGGGTTTGTATACTTCATATTTGGAATATAGAGATTATAAACCCTAGATGATGCTTGAAGTAGGAAAATCATTATCAAGAAATAAACCATAACCCTAATCTGTTTAAACCCTAGCTTTTGGTTTCTAGGGTTTGTCAGTAGTCTAGGTTGTATGGCAAACCCTAGTGAGGGTGTAATTGGATGGAAATTTGGGTTCAAACCCTAGGTTTGATGTTTCAAAAGGATATATCAAGGAACTTATGGTTTGGATCTAAAAACCTTAGGAATTCTCGCTCTAAGATACCATGGTATCCCTAGACTATCAAAATTATAACCATGCTCTTGTACTTGTGTATTTTGCTTGGTGGTACTTGTCGATGAATATTGTAGAAGGAAGAAAAATGAGAAGGATGACTAAGTAAAGTGGATCATGTGTTCTAATGAGCATAATGGAAGGAGGGAACTATAAATACCCTAAGATAATTATTTCTATCAAAGTTCAACAAAGGAAAAATTGTAACTTGTTAATCAAGTTGGATCCTTGGGCACTCTGATGCATAAATGTAGACTCATATGAAGATGGACCGTGAGGATGTTAATGTTTTGAAAATGTCATCAAGGTGAGGTAAGTCTAATTTTGATATCTATTATTGTTTATTTGGTTAACATGTTGTTATTATACCTGGAAAGATGTTGCAGGGGTACATGATGACAATTGAGACAAGCTCAATTGTGTGTATATTGAGGGAAAGCTCAACATATAGTACTTGACATGTATATTTGTTTTGTAAAGGGCTTGCATAAAGTAATGAGTTAGGGATTTTGTTGCATGTTTTAAACCTAGGGTTTTTAGATTTCACCTAGTCAAAAATGTTTTGCAGAGGGATTGAAAACCATAGATGAAACTTAAATAGGAAAACCCTAGTGAGAAACCCTAATTTTGTTTCCCTCATAGAAACCTAGAAGTGCGAGAAGTTAACCTAAAGGTCAAAGGAGATCACATTTTTTAGAAATATATGATCAGGTGGAAACTTGGGAAGGCTCAATATAATGACTTCACTAAAATTGAAAAGTTGAAAATGATGTGAAAAATTAATGACTTGGAACCTGTCACAAGATTGAAGAAGATTGATCCATGAAAAGGAAGTAGGATTGATATGATGAGATGCGGAGAAAAGAAGGAGCTAGGTGGCTATGAAGAACTGACAATTTATACCCATATGAAGAGAAGATATAAATCTTATGGATATGACTCCCCAATTAGAAAGGGAGTTAGGAATCGCCTGTAGATTTGAGGGGGAGTAAAGGAGTCTACTTGAATAGGAGAAAGGATATATTCTAAAGTTAAAAAGGAGAATAGGTATATCCTATCTAGTTGAGTGGGAGTGATTTTGGAAATCACATGTGCATTATCTTCTTCATATGTCAAACACTTGACTAGGACTAATAGTCATAAGTGTAAGTGAAGGCCTTGGAGGGAGAATGGTAGAGGATTGCATAAGCATCTGTGGTTTCCTTGAGGATAAAACATCCAATAAATGAAAGGGAATGACACTCTTTGAGGACATGACAGGTATCCAAGATAATAGTGGGTGAAGAGGATTGATATTATTTAATGAGTTAGGGCCAAGAATCCAAGATAAGGATATTCCTAAAAGGACATACTTTGTGGACATCCCACGAATGAGGTATGTTCCTTGTAGAGGTAGTGTTGTATCACATGTAAAGCCTCCCAGCATAATGGTATTGAATAAAGTAGAGCTTATTTAGTTAGACCTCCAAGACATTGTTAGTTGATCATAATGTTGATGCTTATAGTTGACTTATCAATCTGACCCTTCTTGTGAGAAATTTTCGAAGGGAGTATTGTCCTTGTACCAGTTGGATAATTATGAATACCTGCCTAGATAAGAGGGAGCGTTGAAGAATGTAACTAGTTTCAGTCTTCATAATTGTCATTTGACTCATGTAATGATGTAAGTCTTATTTGGAGAAAGAAAATTATATAAATAATTAAAAAGAAAAATACTTTTGGAGCATGGGTTTCATGCTTAAGTCATTTTGTAATTAGATCAAAACATATGTTGAATGTTCATAGGGTTTTTGATGAGTCAAGAGTCATTGTCACTTTGTAAAAGACCCTTAGGGACACTTGTATCAAGAAAAAGATAATTTATTTTGTAATTGGTAGTGTGTAGAGGGATCCCAAGAACAAGTCAGCCATCCAGGTAAATTCGTCCTAGAGTAGGATTAAAGAGCCACTTGGAAGGCTATATAAAGGGGGAACTTTGACCTCCTTGGACAAATATCAAGAATCAAGTCTGGTTTTAATATGCAATTAAGAAAAAGTGTGAAAAATCCTAGAAATGAAGCAGAAGGCCAATGAATGAATGAATAATATTTAGAAGAACTTGAACGTCTGAAATACATCCCTTGTTGACCACATGTGTGAGTGCCTTAGGTTTCCTAGGGTCCGTAATTGTAGCTAAAGTTGTTGACTAGTTGGGTAAGGATGGAAGGTTGCAGGATGTTTCTTTGTTATCCTTGGAAGAGCATGGTCTTGTTTTATAGAAGAAAGGGTGGGTGGATGGATTGGTTTTGGTTAGAGCCCTGGTCTAGGGTTTGGTCTTGGAAGCCTACTTCGAAACTGATTCTATAAGAAGAGAAGTTCTTTTAGGTTTTCCCCTTGGAGAGGTTTTGTCGTGGCTTGGAGCCTATATCTTGTGTCCACGTGATGTTCATTTTTTTTTCTTTTGGAATTTATTTGATGATAAGGGCATAAGCATAAACAAAAGAAAAATAATATAACGTCACAAATAATGTCAAAGCAAGGAAAGGTGAATTAATATGCTACTCTAGTGAATCATTCAACAAATCTAGGGCCTCCTTTATCTTTATCCAGTGATCCCTTGAGGGGGATATAAATTTGTTTGTTATACCTGTTTATTCACAATTTTTTCATATTTAAATATCAGTTATCTAATATAGTATATGAAATAAGGGAATAGGTTCGAGTAATTACAATGACAAAAAGGAATAAATGGACAAGTTTTCAATATTTGGTAATAAAACAAATGCCTAATAACAATAATGAAGAATTGAATGATAAATGTAATGTTACCATTTTGATTTATTTGCTTCTAATAGTTGTTCCACTTCAACATACGAATTGATACTAGTTGTCTTGCACATATTCATGAGACCAATGAGGAAAACTTATATTAAATTTGACCAAATATTAAATTTAATTGCATGAATAGATAATAATTAAAATTAATTTTGTGCCTGAATACCTAAATGAGCTCCTATGAGTTTCAAGAATAAATTATTGGAGTATTTTAATATTGGAGAAAACCTCCCTCCACTTGACGAAGCAGTAGCGAAGTCAACATTGTCTTTTTTGTTGCTCTATTGGATCGAGTGTGTTTTGCTCCAAGATTATCCAAATCCTAATTTATTCTCTATTGAACAAGTCCAACCACATGAAGCTGGAAGTTCTTATGCCCCCCTCCCCCCCCTGCCCACATCACTCTTAATTCCCCAGTACCCAATCTATCTACTAGGAAATAATTGAAAGCAAGACATTGAGATACACGAAGAAACAAATAGAAAACATCCATTCATTCATAGATCCATAAAATATTTCACCTCAATAAATTTTGTCATAAAAAATATATTTACATTTAAATATGAAACAAGGTCATGTAAAGAAATATATAGCAATTACTCATTAACATATAACATTCATTCATTCATTAATCATAGACACAAAATACTTCATCTCAATAAATTTTATCAACAAAAATAATTTTCTAATGATATAACTAGTACAATCATTTCTTTTTCTTTTTCTTTTTCTTTATTTTTTATGGCCTGTTCATGTACTCATGACGTCATTGAGGTTTCTGCAAGAGGGGTGGATCATCAATGTTAACAAGAAAGAAATTTTAAATTAATATTTTTTGTTATTATTATTACAAATATTTCATTAATAAAAAGAGCATTAGATTTGTCTTTACCTCGTGCACTAGTCGACATTGTTGGAATGGTTTCCTTATTCACCTCTTCTGGTATAGGATCCTCATGTATGACACTCTTTTCCATTGAAAGTTGGCTCATGGTGTTTGTATGTTGTGGTGTGATCTTTGCCAAAAAAATCCTACATAAGAAAGAAAATGTTTGTTCTTTGTTTGTTCTAACTACAAGCTTATTCACTTTTACGATTAGATCAAGAGAAATGAACAAATCATCATCATCAAACCAATCAAGATCAATATCATCATGTCCCCAAGACTACATATTTCAACAAAGAATTTTTTTTTCTATTATCTAAATAAATAATCAATCTCACATTAATTTATTTCAATTATTAAAATAAATAATCTCCTACCTTCTTTTCAAACCTTACCAATATTTCTGAAATATATCTTCAGCGAAAGAAAACATTTTATTTTCATGTCTTTAACATTTATGGAAGTAGAGAAATAAAGAAAACATTTTCTTTTCCTTTCATAAACATTCTTGGAAGTAGTGAAATAAATAGATTTCAATAACCTATCTTGCATATAGTATAAATAGCAAGGCAAGAAGTAAAGAAGAGATAGAGATGAAGCATTGTTGATTACTATCAAACAAATTCTACCAAACAATGGCCATTAAACCTCACTTTATATAATTTTTATCCTCCTAAAGGAGGCACCACTCCCATGCATTATGTCTACCTTGACTTATGATAAAGTGAAGTGAAGGAGAAACGGGTGAATTCTACTCTTCTTATGGTTGACAATACTTCTACAATCAAAGAGGCCAAGAATCCCATATTACATGAGAAAAACCAAAAATATCAAGATAAAGTACCATATGATTCAATATCATGTAGAGGGAAAGACTATTCATTTGAGACATTGTTCGACAAATGAGAAAATTGTTGGCATCTTCACCAAATCACATCGAAGAGAAATTTTTGAAAATTTTAAAATGATGATTGAACTCAAAAACACGCATTCAAATTAAGTGGGGAATGTTAGATACATAATCCTTTGGATTTTTTTAAGAAACTAAATATAAATTTAACATGTAAGAAATGGGAAACACCACAACATCACACCTACGTTGTCCCTTGTTGGAATTTGTAACTAGTTTCAGTCTTCACAATTGTCAGTAGACTCGTGTCATGATGTAATTGTTGGCATTTTAGTATTGGAATTGATGCCAACAATATCATCGTGTGGTTGGTCATATGCATGTGTGATGAGTGTTGTTTGATGGTTGATTGGCTTGATGATATTGTTAGTTAGCACTGATGTCAACATACCTGTGACTAGACCTAATGGAGGCTGAGTAGAGATGGATTCCTCATATGATTGGATTAATGTTGGAATATTTTGATTGGAGATGTTGTTGCTCTAAGAGGTTGGAGTGTTACTCTAGGTGTTGCATATATTTATACATGTCTTAGAGACATTGGATTTTTCTGCTACATGTGTAAGATGTGGTTTCTTGTGTTGGAGGCAATTGTATGACTTGGTGTTGCTACTATAGGATCTTGGAGATGCTTCTGCAGGATTTGGAGATGTTTCTCTATGTGTTGGAGGTTTTTAGAGATGTTGTGGTTTCTACTTGAGGAGCTGGAGGTGTTGGTCCTAGTAATAAGGTTGGTAGAATAGGTCTTTCATGCCATTGACTTGTTCTTAGCCTATTGCATCAACTACATACTTGACACAGAGGCTTGGAGGAGTGTTTAGGAGTTGAAGAAGATGTCCAAGGAAGTTGGCAATGATCAAAGTTGATTTTCTTGTGCTTTTCCTTATCCTCTACCCGTGTCGCATGGAGGATGGGTCTATTGGAAAATACTGAGGTGGGGGTGAATCAGTATTCCGTAGCAATCAACACTTTTAAATCTTTTTAGAGAATTAGTTAATATTCAATTATTATTAATGTTTATGCAGTAATAAAAGTAAATAAAATAATACAAGAGGAATAAAAAATTTAGGTGGAAAACCCCCTCCGGGTCAAAAACCAATGAACACTTTTCTAATGAATTCTTTAATCTTCAACCCCAACTGAAATGAAAAAAACAACTTCCTAGAATTCTAGAAAAACATTATTCTCCAGCTCCCACTAGAAGGAAGCCCCAATCTGCTGGTTTCTTCAGTAATCATCTGAATGGATGCCCCAACACCCTAGACCAACCTACCACCCTGAAGTGTTCATAGGCTCCAACCTGTAGGCGACTTCATGCACCTACCTAGCACCTCCCTACCACCCTATAATGACTGAAATGATACAAGAGTATGGATTCATGCACCAAGGACAACGATCCATGATACAATATGATTTACAATGATTTTGACCAAACACCCAATCACACTATGACCTGCAACCCAACCATGACATCATCTCAACAGAACTCCTATACCTCCCAATTATCCGTTTTCGACTCTAGGCCAATTGACTCTTTTACAATAATTACTCTTCCAATGATGACACTTTTACAAGTGACTCTTTTACAACTTTACAATGGTGACTCTTGGCCTTGACACTTCTTTACAATATACGGATGGTTGTCATGTCTTCAAAGGATGTCCCACTGCAATGCTTCCTTTGATTTTATACTTATGTTCTTGGATTCTTTCTTGAAGTTATACTTGAATCTTCTTCTACCTGCATGCAAAATTTTCCCCGCAAAACCAACCCCAAAACAAAACAAAATACCCTTCATCTTACCTCTGCCTGCAAAACACATGTAAGTACATAATAATGAATAAATGCAAATTAAAATTAAACTGTGTACCTGAAGTGTGCTTGTCACTTTTTTTGTTGACTTGCTGCAGCGGTAGACAAAGACTCCCACTCTTGATATAGGCCTGGACTCTATACAACACTATATCCAAAACTGACCTAAATATATATACAATAAAAACTTATGAAAGACCCTCGACTTGTGATGGACCAAGTTCTAAGTACAACAACAGAGACCATTCTATCAAATATGACAAGACAAGTAACATGAAATTACAACATCATATACATTTAGTAGACTTAGTGTAGCATCAAGAATATGTAGCATCAAATGTGTAGTATCAAGAATAGGACATCCGAAAAACTAACTGTGACATATAGAGACATAGAGATATAACTGAGACCCTTTATATACTTACGTTGTCCTACAAAAACATATGTCAGAGATGATACTCAAAATTAAAATGTAAACACTAACCATATATACCTTGTTGTAGGAGACTTACCCTCGATTGTTGATGTGTGGTCCTTACTGCATTGATCCTTGAATGCATGCTTTTTCTTGTTAGAATATTATATATTATGGAGCAATGGAACACATAAAATATTGCAGAAATATAAACACAGAAAACGCACAAAACAAGAGAGACACAGATATACGTGGTTCACCCAGTTTGGGCTACGTCCACCCCGAACAGCTAGTCCTTCCTTTCTATTATCCAGCAAAATGAAGAGACACAACCTACAACAAACTCGTTGTAATATCCTCTGTCTTCTCTCAGAGTCTCACCTCTCTGTTTCTCGCTCACACAGAATACACATCTATATCACAGCCTCAAATACAATGCCCTAATACAAAGAGAGGGGTTGCCTTCTAGGGAAAAAAACCATAAACTAAACATAAGTTCTACCGTCAGATCATCCACCTAATGAACAACCCAGATTGACTAGAAATTACTATACTTTTACAAGGCAATTTTATAGTTGTTTTTAGCTTCGGGGGCGCTGCCCCCGAAACCCCCCGCTAGGGGGGTCTCCCAAAGGTCGCAGCCGCCCCCCCCTGGACCCCCCTGCAGCGAATATTTTACAGGTGGCGTTGTCGCCCCCATTTTGAACTGGGGTCCAATGTGGCAGTACTTTTGAATATAGAAGATAATTAGGCTCCACACCCAACATTTCTTACCTTCTAAGAGCTCTATATCGAATCTATTGTATCTATGTAATTTTAGATCTCTAGGGTCTGAAATTTTGTCATGTGGTATCCCTCTGAGTCCTCTTTGCAACTCCATAGGTTTGATCAAGATTGGATTCTTCAAGAAAGAGTTATGCCCAATCTCCCACGATGACCTCATTATAGTCTAGTTCAGTAGAGCGAACTTGTACGAAGTTCCACATGTCACTATTGCAACCTTAGGCCCTGAAAATTCTACTCAAAAAACTAAAGTTTGTCCTATTTCTATTAATATTTATGAAATTTGAATCCAATTCGCATAGAGAAAGCTATGACGATTTTCCCAACGTCACCTGTTTGACATAGAATTCGAGATCCTACAAAAACCCTAACTTCCTCATATCATATTCCAAAAATATAGCGAGCCAAGATCTCGAATTTTGTCACAAGGTTCGTCAAGATTTAAGCTCAAATGGATTTTAATTTCAACTTTTGAATCTTTGCAACAAAAAAAAATAATAATAAAATAAAATTATAGCGAAAATTCCACGATGACCTTTTTGAAGCCACCAAATCCCTACAAGAGGAGGATATGAGGGTCATTATTTATATGAGTGTCTTGAGTTGAGAGGTTCCTCAACAAGTGAACATTGGAGGGATTTTAGGAGAAAAAAATATTATTAATTATTTACTATTCAATGAACACAACCAATTATCAGTGCTATGCTACAACCCCATAGGATTTTAGCCCACTAACTGGGGTTACTAACTTCAAACGCAAATAACTCTCAAACCGTGAAGAACTGGGAGGCGTACCATATATCAACGGAAACATCTCGACGAGTAGAATCCATAGAGAATATATTTGATGCAAAATAATATGAGTTGTCAATTCAAAAATCCCTTGCAAGATTCGGGTAGCCCTTGGTGCTACTTGGGTTGACATCAATGACAACCACTGATCAACAATCTCCCCCTTTGGCATTGATGACAACACAAGTACTCCCCCTGTGATCATGAAATCTCTTCATATTGCCTTCTCTCCCCCTTTTGCATCAATGGAAAAGGGTAACTCCCCCTGAAAAATAGCCATCATGCAAACCTATACACACCTCCACCCCCCCTTTCTACTCGAGTAGATAAGAGAAAGAGTCTAATGAAAACTTGGGAGAATCCCAAGATTTTGGCAAAGATACTCAAATGCTTCATGAGGTAAGGGTTTGGTAAATATGTCAGCATTTTTTTCCTTTATGCCAACATATTCAAGCTTGATATTCCTTTTCGTGACCTTCTCTTTAGCGAAATGATATTTAATTGGAATGTGATTCATTTTAGAATGCATCACAAGATTCTTGGAGATACTGATGGCACTAGTGTTATCGCAAAATATGGGAATAGTCTCATCAAAATTGAATTGAAGATCTTGTAAATTTATCTTCATCCAGAGAACTTGTGTACAACAAGCTGCTACTGCAATATATTCTACTTCTGCCATGGATAACGAGATTGAAGGTTGCTTTTTACTTAACCATGAAACAAGACAACCACCTAGATAGAATGTTGCTCCACTGGTACTCTTACGATCATCAACACTTCATGCCCAATATGCATCTATATAATCTTGGATAACCAGATCATTTCCTTTGGGATACCATAGACCATATTCCATTGTGCCCTTAAGTTATCGAAGAATTCTTTTGATGGAAATAATATGAGAATCTTTTGGTGCTACTAGGAATCTTGCTACTTGTCCAACCGCTTGCATCACATCAGGCCTGGAGGTTGTCACATATAGGATACTACCAATCATGGATCTATACAACCTTTGGTCCACATCCTTTGACAAATCTTCTAAGCTTAACTTGCAACCTATTATCATGGGGGTAAGGACTGGCTTACAATCTTCCATATGGAATTTTTTGAGCATTTCCTTGATGTAGTTGGTTTGATATATGACTATTCCTTTATCCTGCTGAGAAATTTGAAGCCCCAAAAAGTATGTGAGCTCGCCAAGCATAGACATTTCAAACTCACTTCGCATTTTTGTGGCAAAGTCTTTACATAATATGTCATCATTGCTTCCAAAGATTATATCATCCACATATACCTCGATAATCGTTAGGTTATCTTGATCCACTTTCACATAGATATTGTTGTCAGCGCTTCCTTTCTTGAATCCTTGTTGATGTAGATACCTATCAAGATGATCATACCAAGCCCTAGGAGCTTGCTTGAGACCATATAGTGCCTTCTTTAATCTACAAATGTAGTTTTCTTTGTCAGTGAGCAGAAAACCTTCGGGTTGTTCAATGCAAACTTCTTCTTCCAATTCACCATTTAGAAAGGTTGACTTAGCATCCATTTGGTAGACCTTGATTTTTATCGAGCATGCATAAGTGAGAAACATCCTGATAACTTCTGTTCTGGAAATGCGAGCAAATGTTTCTTCAAAATTGATTCCTTCAACTTGTGCATATCCTTTGTAGACTAACCTTACTTTATTCCTGGTAACCTACCTGTCCTCATTCAATTTGTTTTTGAAGACCCATTTAGTTCCAATAACATTTTTATCCTTTGGTCATGGATTCCCAAGTGTCATTCTTCTCAATTTGATCCATTTATTCATTCATAGCTGCTACCCAATGTTCATTTTGACTAGCTTCCTCAAAATTGATAGGCTCAAAAGTCGCTAAAAGGCAAAGATAGGCTTGTTGTGATGAACGAAGCTATCGACTTCTTCTGGTTACAATTCCTTCATTTACGTTGTCGATGATCTAATTTGACAGTTGATTCTTTTGATACCATTCTTTTGAACCTTTTGGAGAAACTTCTTGTACATCATGCTGATCATTTCTTATTTCTTCTTGGTTGACTAGTTTTTCCTTATTTGGTTGGTCTTGTTCTGGAGCTTCTTCTTCATCCTTCACAAATTCTACCTCAAGCCCCTCAAATTTGCTTGAAGAGACGATCTCATTGTTATCCTTTAGAGCACAGTCTTCGTCAAACGTAACATTTATATATTTGTTTTTTCCTTAGATTGTAACATCTATAAGCCTTTCTTTTGTGCGAATAACCAATGAAAATACCTTCATCAACAAGGGAATTGAACTTGCCCAATTTTTGGTCTTCTCTTTTGATGTAGCATTTACTTCCAAATATTTTGAAGTATTTGACGTTAGTCGGTCTTCCTTTCCATAGTTCGTATGGAGTCATGTTACATTTTTTCCTGAGCAGACCTCTGTTTATAATGAATACGACAATATCAATTGCTTGAACCCGGAATTTATCATCTAAGTTTGAGTCTTTTAACATGGTTTTAGCCATTTCCTTTACGGTTCTATTTTTTCTTTCAGCTACTCCATTCTGTTG
This sequence comes from Pinus taeda, assembly GCA_000404065.3. NCBI lineage: Eukaryota > Viridiplantae > Streptophyta > Pinopsida > Pinales > Pinaceae > Pinus > Pinus taeda. The sequence goes on from APFE030808699.1 coordinate 70,596, forward strand.
TGGTGTTCTGGTTGTTGAGAATTGCCTTTTTATTCCATGTTCGTCACAGTATTTCTGAAATGCTTTGGACGTGAATTCTCCTCCATTATTTGATCTTAGACATTTGATCTTCAAATTGGTTTCATTTTCGACCAATTCCTTGTAGATTTTGAAGCATTCGAATGCCTTAGGTTTTTTCTTCAGAAAATTGATGGTTGTCATTCTGGTGTAATCATCTATCATTAACATAAAGTATAATTCACCGTTTAAACCTTTTATTCTCATAGGACCACATAGATCAGTATGTATTAATTCCAATGGACGTGATGCAAAATGTTCCTTTGTCTTGAACTCGACTTTTTCTTGTTTACCATTCTGACAAGATTCACATATCGTATTGGTAGGTTTTGAGATTTTTGGCATTTCTCAAACTGCTTCCTTTTTTATGATCTTGACCAAATTGTTGAAATTTATATGTCCCATTCATTTGTGCCATAACCATCTCTCATCTTCTTTTTCCAAGAAACACCCTTTATGTGTCTCATCCAGCGTATATATTTCGTTTGGAGCTCTGCTTGTTGTAGCCACAATTTTACCAAACTTGCCTTTCTTGATTTCATATTTCTTCGAGTTGAATAACATTGTGTGTCCTTGATCGCGCATATGTCCAATACTGCACAGATTGTGATTCATATTTTCAACCAGCAACACATCCTTTACTAATGCATCCTTGCTTCCAAGAGTGATCGTACCTGGTCCTATGATGTTTGAAGACCCACCATTTCCAAAAGACATTGTTCCATCCTTCTTTTCTTTCAAGGATATGAACTTATTTCTATCTCTAGTCATATGCGTTGAACAACCACTATCAACATACCCTACATTTCTGTTACTTTGAACCTTAAGAGCGAGAGCACACATTTCAGTCTTCCTTTTCCATACTTGTTCATTCTGATTTTGCAAGAATTCCTTTGAAGAACTTTGAAGTCTATAATATTTGGTCAAGTGTCCAAAATTGTTACATTTGTAACATTTGACATCATCTCTCAAATGATCAAATCTATTGATATTCTGATGAGTTATGGAATATCCATTTTTGAGAGATCTCCTGGAATTATATTCATTCCAAACATACATGCAACATTCTGAAGCTCTATGTCCAAACCTTCCACATGAATAACAATAACCATTAAAGATAGGTTGATACCTAGGAGGAAATGTTCTTCGAGGAATTATCTTCCAAGGATCTTCCAACGAGTTTTGATCTCTCGATCTAGATGGGAGATCTACCTGCTTGGTAGATTTTCATAAGCATCTTCTTTAATTGTCATAGAAGGATTTAACTCCTTTTCGAATTTTTCTTTGTAACCAAGACCAGTCTTGTCGCTGCATGATCGTTGGTTGTTGATGAGTTCATCCAAAGTGTTTGAGCTGTTGGCATAGTTTTGAAGAGTTTTTCCATTTTTTACTTCCTTTCTTAAAGAAATGATTTCAGCTTCCAATGATTCTCTTTCCTTGTTTCTTTCCTTTAATTCTTTCCTGAGCAATTCTTCAATTTGTTTGTATTCTTCAACCTTGATTTTAAGATTTAGGACTTGTTCCCTTTCTATATTTAATTCGTCTTCAAGAGTGTTGACATGCTTCTTCTCGGCCTTGAGCTCTTTGATAACCTTGATCACTTCATTTTGAAATTCAACCTCATCCATTTCTTCTTCTTTGTCTCCTTCTTCATCAAGTGCCTCTTGCTTATTGTGCTTGGCCATAAACAATACTCTTCCATTGAATTATTCTTCATTGTCACTGTCTTGTTTGGATGAGGAATTATCTTCTTTGGAGAAGAAACTTCTCTTAAACCATTTCTTCTTTCTTTTCTTGTTGAACTTCCTGGGACTTTTATTTCCTTTCATAACAACCTCATTTTTGTGAGGATATTTGGCTGCAAAATGCCCAACCTCACCACAATCAAAACATATTAATGGAATTTTACCTTCAAATTTTCCCGTACCTGTTCCCATTTTCCATGAGAAATAGGCAAACTCTTTATCTGAGAATTCTTCTTCATCTTCTTCCTTTTCCTCATCCTTACAATTGCAAGTTTTTGCTTTCGGAGTATGTTTGTCCTTATTATTCTTCTTGGATGAGGAAAATGTTGTTTCTAAGTGAGATGTTCCATCCTCTTCTTCAATCCTCATTTCATATTTCGTACAAATTCCATGAAATTCATCTATGCTGAGATTGGTCAAATTCAATCTATCTTCCAAGACAGAAACCTCAGGGTTAAATCTTGTTGGCAAGGTCCTGAGGATCTTTCGGACAACAATTTTTGTTTCAGTAGGTTCTCCCAAACCTACCAATGTATTTGTTGTTTCATCAAAAAGCTGAAAGTACACATCAATATCTTCATCTTCCCTCATTTTGAGTTTCTCAAATTTTTCCCTGAAAATTTGAAGTTTTGCTTCTTTCACCTTTGAGTCACCTGCATATATATTTTCAAGGTTGCCCCATACCTCTTTAGAAATTTTGCAACTCAATACCTTAAGATAAATAGATTTTATAAGCCCATTGATAATAAGATCTTTATCCTTTGCATCATATACCATATTTTTCTTACCTTGTTCATCTTGGCTAGGTGTGAAGCCTTTGTCAACGATTTCCCATACTTCATATCCTTGCGCCAGCAAATGAACCTGCATAGTTATTTCTATTGAAAAAAGGAACTCTATTCTTAGTATACTCCATTATCTCCTTCCAGTTGTTAGACTATTATTGAAGGAACCAATCTCTGATACCAATTGTTGGAAAATATGAGGGGGGGGGCGGGGGGGTGTGTGAATCAATATTCCTTAGAAATTGGCACTTTTAAATCTTTTCAGACAATAGTTAATCTTCAATTATTATTAATGTTTATGCAATAATAAAAGTAAATAAAAGAACACAGGAGGCACACAAATTTTAGGTGGAAAACCCCCTCCGGGTTGAAAACCATTGAACACTTTTCTAATAAATTCTTTAATCTTCAGCCCCAACTGAAATGAAAGAAAAAACTTCATCGAATTCTATAAAATCATTCTTCTCCAGCTCCCGCTGGAAGGACGCCACAACACCCTGGTTTCTGAAATGATAAACTGAATGGATGCTCCAACACCCTAGACCAACCTATCACTCTAAAGTGTTCACAGGCTCCAACCTGTAGGCAACTTCATGCACCTACCTAGCACCTCCCTGCCACCCTATAATGATTGAAATGATACAAGAGTGTGGATTCCCATACTAGGGACAACGATCCATGATACAATATGATTTACAATGATTTTGACCGAATAAACAATCACACTATGACCTGCAACCCAACCATGACATCATCCCAATAGAGACTCCTATGACTCCCAATTATGCCTTTTCGACTCTAGGCAGATTGACTCTTTTACAATAATGACTCTTCCAATGATGACACTTTTACAAATGACTCTTTTACAACTTTACAATGATGACTCTTGGCCTTCACATTTCTTCACAATATACGGATGGTTGTCATGTCTTCAAAGGATGACCTGCTGCAATGCTTCCTTTGATTTGATACTTATTCTCTTGAATTATTTATTGAAGTTGTACTTGAATCTTCTTCTACCTGCATGAAAAAAATTCCCGGTGAAACCAATCCCAAAAAAAACCAAATACCCTTCAACTTACCTCTGTCTACAAAACACATGTAAGTACATAATAATGAATAAATACAAATTAAAATTAAAATGCACACCTGAAGTTTGCTTGTCACTTTTTTTTTTTACTTGTTGCAGTAGTAGACAAAGACTCCCACTCTTGATATAGGCCTAGAATCTATGCAAGACTATATCCAAAACTGACCTAAAGATATATACAATAAAAACTAATGGCAGACCCTAGACTTGTGATGGACCAAGTTCTAAGTACAACAACAAAGACCATTCTATCAAATATGACAAGACAAGTAACATGAAATTATAACATCATATACATTTAGTAGACTTAGAGTAGCATCAAGGATATGTAGCATCAAATGTGTAGTATCAAGAATAGGACATCCGAAAAAGTAACTGTGGCATATAGAGACATAGAGATATAATTGAGACCCTTTATATACTTACGTTGTCCTGCAAAAACATATGTCAAAGATGATACTCAAAATTAAAATTTAAACTCTAACCATATATACCTTGTTGTAGGAGACTTACCCTTGATTGTTGATGTGTGGTCCTTACTGTAGTGATCCTTGAATGCATTCTTTTTCTTACCTTCTAGGAGCTCTATATTGAATCTATTGTATCTATGTAATTTCAGATCTCTAGGGTCTGAAATTTTGTCATGTGGTAGCCCTCTGAGTCCTCTTTGCAACCCCATAGATTTGATCAAGATTGGATTCTTCAAGAAAGAGTTATGCACAACATTCTGCGATGACCTGATTATATCCTAGTTTAGTAGAGTGAAATTGTAAAAAGTGCCACATGTCACTGTTGCAACCTTCAGCCCTAAAAATGCTACTCAACAAACTATAGTCCATCCTCTTTCTTTGACTATTTACGAAATTTGAATCCAATGCTCAGGGATAAAGTTATGACAATTTTCCCAATGTCACTTGTTTGACATGGAATTAGGGAGCCTGCAAACACCCTAACTTACTCAGATCATATCTCCGAAAATATAGCACACCAAGACCTTAAATTTGGTCACGAGGTTCATCAAGATTTCAATTCAAACACTTTTTAATTTAAGCTTCTGAAGCTTCGCACAAAAAATATAGCGAAAATTCCATGATGACCTATTTGAAGCCACGAAATCCCTACAAGACGAGGATATGAGGGTCATTATTTATATGAATGTATTGAGTTGAGAGGGTCCTCAACAAGTGAACATTGGAGGGATTTTAGGAGAAAAAAAATAATATTAATTATTTACTATTCAATGACCAAAACGAATTATGAGTGCCATGCCACAACCCCCTAGGATTTTCGTCCACTGATTGGGGTTACTAACTTCAAACGCAAATAACTCTCAAACCGTGAAGAACTGGGAGGCATACCATATATCAACGAAAACATCTCGACGAGTAGAATCCATAGAGAATATATTTGATGCAAAATAATATGATTTTTCAATTGAAAAATCATTTTCAAGATCAAGATAGCCCCTGGTGTTGCATGGGTTGGCATCAATGAAAACCAGTGATCAACAAGGTCATCAGTGTAACTAAAAATCTTCAATAGCTGGCAGACAGGTCCAAGGGATAAACTGCAAGTTCCAGTCGATTTCAGGTATGCTTGTGCATGTGACCGAGCCTCGTTGCTAGTTTTTCTCCACATTCCTCGCACTAATCAGCGAAATTTTATGTTGTGACGACATTCTTAGTTAGAACTTTTCAGTTTATGGATGGAAAAGTTCATGGGGCCTCTAGAAGTTTATCAAAGTTGAAAATATAAAAAAGGCAAGTGGATTTAGTGGTTTGATAGAGTTAATGAGTTGAGCTTAGATCATATCAACCATATGAACAGAGTTGTGAATCCAAGTAGTTCTTGGTAATTATTGAGTTGAGCACTTGAGTTCATCTACATATTGGAGGAAGCTCATTGGTAGTATGGTTGATTTTTAGTTTTTGTTGAGTGAGTGAGTGTGTGTTGAGAAGAGAGTGCAAGTTGCTTGAATTGTCTAGTGTAATATTTTCAGACGCAGTTTGCCGTTGTGAAATCAGTAGAATATGAAGTGTAGATAGGAGAAGTGTTTGGTGAGATTGTGCGAAAGCTAGTGGAATATTTTGAGATTTTTTTCTCCTATTATATTCTTCATATTTTGTTGTAGCTTTGATTCATAGTTCAAGTTGGGTGAATTGGGAGTCCAGTCTAAAAATATATGAAACGAGGCTCACATGGAAGAAGTGAAGGCATGGAGGCTTAAGAGTATGCAGTGACTTGGTGGATTCAGTAAAAGGAAGATATTTCTCCATCTAATAGGAGTTGGATAGTCTAATGGAAGTTGGGTGAGGATCGTTGACCATGGTGGTCTTCAGCAGATGGTAGTCCATAGATCCAAAAGAGAAATAATTTCCTATATGAAAGGGTCAACATACTGTGAAATAAGTTGAGTATTTCGGCTATGGGTGTATCTAATCCATGTACAATTTTCTCATCTATTTAATAAAATAGTTGAGTAGCGCAGCAGCAGCAGGGTGGTTTTTTTCCAAATGAATGGTTTTCTACCAAACATACTTGTGTTCATTGTGTTGATTGTTTTTATGGTTGCTTCTATATTTTGATGCTCTAATATATGGTTGTGTGTTTCAGTTCATACATGGTAAAAGAATAATAATTTGTAGAAAAAGTTTATAA